>LNAC01002012.1:871-55991 GCA_002007465.1 Ailurus styani
TTCACTCCCTGCTTGGTCTCTGGGGCGACGTCCCTCAGTGGAGCCGACTTCTCACAGTTCCGCGTCTGTGCTCTGCTGCTCGCTCCCTTGCCGGGAGCCGGCCCTCCCCCCGGGGTCTATCTTCCCATCGCCTCAGATTCACTTCTCCGCACGGCCTACCTTCCAGGAGGAGGTCAATTTTCTGTTCCTAGAATTGCTGCTCTTCTTCTCTTCGATCTCCAGTAGAATTTGTAGGTGTTCAGAATAGTTTGATAGCTATCTGGGTGAATTCCTGGGACCTGATGATAATCGGTCTCCTACTCCTCCGCCATCTTGCCGCTCTAGATTGGTTCTATTGGGTTTTTAGTGCTAATAGGATTGTGCCATTGAACTTGGCATGGATGGAATCATCCTGGACCATGTAGACTGTTTAGTTGAGGTCAATGAAGGGGTCATCAGTGATGACAATATCCACTTTGTCAGAGTTAAAAGGAGCTCTGGTGGGGTGCCTGGGTTATGCAGTCGGTTAAGTGACCAACTGTTGGTTCCAGCCCAGGTTGTGATCTCAGAGTCCTGAGATTGAACCCTGTGTCAGGCTCTGCACTCTCTCAGTCTGCTTCAGATTCTCGCTCCTTCTCCCTTTGTCCCTCCCACTTGTGCTCTCTCTCTCTCCCTTCTCAAATAGATAAAAAGATCTTAAAAAAAAAAGGAGCACTGGTGACTAGGCCCTCACTGTGGCTGAGAACTCTGTTTTCTCTAACCTTCACCATTGTGTCTTAGGAGTGCCATTGGCATTGCAGAAGAAAATGCAGCTGTCTATTGACTTGGGAGGAGTAGAGAGCCTGCTTTGCTGGAATTTTATAAGAAATTTTAAATTAGACCTTTAAATGTTTCTTGAGGCTAGAATGCCAAGCCAGGAACTCACCATTAGATTTCAGTGTAGTACCTATAGATTTGGGTAAGTTCCTTTCTTCTCAAAATCCCCTAATAGATCCTTCTTTACTCACCTGTAATGCTGGAAAACTTGTAAGCCAGTGGCATATACCCAAGAGGGCTTTATAAGCATTAGATCCATAAAATCAAACTTATTTCCTTAAAACTGCCTAGCTATCTAGTTGCATTTGAGTCCATACATGTCATTCTTAAATATGATGTTTCAATCAAAGCCTTGATCATATAGCCAGTGTTTCCAGTTATGTCCTATTTATAAGGAGAACAGATTCTTATTGAACCTGTGAAGATAACCATATTGCCGTGAAAATTAGAATACTCAATGAGAGTTTCCAAATTCTGGAGGGATGAGGCAGGGAGAAAAAAAAATAAATGTTTTCAAAAGTATGATCTACTAAATTGTTGAAAGTTAAAAATACCTTAAGACCAAAAAGAAGGTGGTTCCTTAAAGCCCGGAGCAGTATTTTAAAGAAATGATGTAATATCCTTCATCAATTCATTTTGCACTGTGTAATTAATTTTTTTTCTCTTTAATCTGATCTTGGGTTATCAGTTTCATGAACCCATCAGCTTGCCCACTAGAGATTTGTAACTCCTTGTTCAGTCCAGTGACATGCTCTCAATGTTAGTCAATGCTACCAGAAGCCTATACTCTCGAGCACCTGGCATAGTCCCTTTTCCATGGATCTTTGAGACAGTTGCTCATGTTGAAGACAAGCATCCTGGCTTTAGTTGATTGTAAGGGCTTCCAGGGAAGCATCAAGACAACCAGTAACTATCTGTAGATGGTGGTAGACAACTATATGTGGCTAAAGATCTTATGAGAGTTATTTATTAAATTAACATAATTGGCTAGGGACTTTTGTTGTTTCTGTGGCATGCTGTATTTGAAAATAATAACTGGAATGTTGATAGCATTATATTGTTGTGTCTAATATGAGGCAAAGCAGTACCAGGACATATGGACAGTGAAGATGTTGATAAATCTCTAGGAGCTTCATATAATCCCAGAAATATTTATATTAATAATACTTACCCACACAAATATAACCTAAGGAAAGTTAAACATCTCATCTTATTTGACAGTGCTTTTTATGCTATTCAGTGTATCTAATTTTTGATATTTTTCATTTTACAAGGAAAAGAACAAATCCCTTGAGATTTTCTAGGGATCCTCTGGAAAGTCAATTAAGGATCAAGATTTTACTTAGGATTTGATTTTGGGAAGGCAAAATGCCACGAGTTGTCAAATATCTTAAAAGGTTTGAATACCTGATTTTATAGGATCATGGGTTGCTGTGAAAAAATCCTTAATTACTAGGATACCTTGGCTCAGTTGGTTAAGTGTCGGCGTTGGGCTCAGGTCCTGATCCCAGGGTCCTGGGGTTGAGCCCTGAATCGGGGTCCCTCCTTGGTGGGGAGCCCATTTCTCCCTCTCCCTGCACCCTCCTGTTTGTGCTCTCTCTTTCTCTCTCTCTCTCTCCAATAAATAAAATCTTTTAAAAAATACCTAATTACCTATTTAATCAAAGTAATCACAAATAATTCAAAAGTAACTACAGGAGGTAATATAGTTGTAACAAACAAACTTACCTTAAGACATTTTATTTTTTTATTTATTTAAAAATTTTTTTTATTTATTTGACAGAGAGAGAGATTATAAGTAAGCAGAGAGGCAGGCAGAGAGAGGGGGGAAGCAGGCTTCCCATTGAGGAGGGAGCCCGATGCAGGCCTTGATCCCAGGACCCTGAGATCCTGACCGGAGCTGAAGGCAGAGGCTTTAACCCACTGAACCACCCAGGTGCCCCATAAAACCAGTTTATCTGTGGAGCACCTGGCTGGCTCAGTCTGTGGAGTGTGCACCTCTTGATCTTGGGGTTGTGAGTTTGAGCCCCATGTTGGGTGTAGGGATTATTCAAAAAAATAAAATCTTTAAAAAAAATTTAAAACCCAGTTTATCTGATTTCCCACATAAACTTGCAAGTCAGCTCAAAAATAATAATTTTAAAGATATTTTTAAAAATTTATTTGACAGAGAGAGAGAAAATACAAGCAGGGGGAGCAGCAGGCAGAGAGAGAACCAGGTTCCCCACTGAGCAGGAAGCCTGATGCCATACAGGGCTCCATCCCAGGACCCTGGGGTCATGACCTGAGCCTAAGGCAGATGCTTAACCAACTGAGCCACCCAGGCACCCCAAAAATAATATGAGGTCTTGAATGGGATTCCTTTGAACCTATTGATCAGTGTGTGTGTGGGGGGGTGCTTGACACTTTTACAATGTAGTAAGATATCTAACCTATGAACATGGTATATTCCTCAATTTATTTCTGTCCTCTTTAATTTCTTTTCACAATGTTTTATACTTTTGCAATATATGCTTTTCACATCTATTGTTAGATTCATTCCTAGGTATTTGATATTTTCACACTTTGGGAAATTTTATCTTTAAAAATTTTTGTTTTCAAATTGTTTATTGCTGTTACAAAGAAATGCACTTTGTTTTGAATATTGACCTTATAGCCAATAAACTTTGTAGACTGATTTATTAATTCTCTGAATTTATCTACAGATTCTTTTGGATTTTCTTTGTATAATATAAGTTTCTAGTTCTTATTTTCCAGTCCTTATTCTTTTTATTTCTTTTTCAGACACTGATTACCTTGAATAGAAATGGTTTTAGTGGGCATCCTTTTGTCGTTCTTAATATGAAATTGAAGGCTCTGAATATATTACCATTAAGGATGGCTTTGTGAATATTCATTATCAGATTAAGAAAGTTACTGTGTTTATGGTTTGCTAAGAAATTTATCAAGAATGGTTGTTGTTATTTTTTAATTGAATTCAATTCTATAAGATGCTCTTTTTCTGTATTCGCTGAGTTTATCATATGATTCTTCATTCTGTTAATGAGGTAAATTACATTGATTAATTTTTTATGTTAACTATTTTGCTAATAATAGATTTATTATTCTTTTTATGAAGTTCTGGATTCTTTGCTAATGTTTTGTCGAGGATTTTTGCAGCTATGTTCCATGAGTGCGCATGGTCTGTAATTTTCAGTTCATGAATGTTCTTGCCAGACTTTGGAAACGAGGCACTTTTGGCCTTATAAAACAATTTGAGGAGTATTCTTCCTTCTTTTATTTTTGGAAGTTTATGCAAGGCTAGAGATATTTATTCTTTAAATGTTTTGTAGGATTTTTCTGGGGAAGCTGTCTAAACCTGGTGGGCTTTTGGGGGGAAGGTTTTTTATTGCAGTTTCAATTTTTTGAATTGTTGTAGAACTTCTTTGTTTGGTAGTTTGTAATTTTTTATCAGAACTTGTACATTTTCTTTACATTTTCAAATGCAGTAGGATAACATTGAAGCCATTATTCATTTTTTCCTATTACACTTTTACTGTTCATAAGCTCTGTAGTGACACTGCCTTTTTCAAAAATTGGTGACCTCAATTATGTGTATTCTCCTTTCTCCAACAGTCTTGCTAGTGGTTTGTCAATTTTATTAGTCTTTCCAAGGAACCAATTATTAGCTTGTTTGGTCCTCCCTATTTTGTGTTTGTTACATATTTTATTTCTGCTCTTTTCTTTATTTCCTCCTCTTTATTTTTGGGCTTATTTTGGTGTGTGTTTGCCTGTGTCTTAAGATGGATCCTTAACTCATTGATTTTCAGGTTTTTTTTTTCCTTTTCTTATGTGAGTGTTTAAATTATAAGTGTTTTTCTCTGCTTGGATTTAGCTGCAGCTCACAAGTTATGTAATGTATTCATTATCAATATTTTTGAAATTTCACTTTATTTTACTCTCTGGCCCTAAGTTATTTAAGAGAATTATTTATTCTCAAACATGTGGGGATATCTTTTATTTTTTTATTTAATTTTATTGTGGTAAGACACTTAACATGAGAACTGCCTTAAGTTTTTTAAGTATACAATACAGTTTTGTTAACTATAGGCACAGCATTATCCAGCAGATGTCTAACATGTATTCATTTTGTATAACTGAAACTTTATACCTGTCCAGCTGCCCAGGACCCCCTCCTCCCGGCCCCTACCTAACACCATTTTTTCTGTGCTTCTATGAGGGACTATTGTCAATACCTCCTGTAAGTACAGTCACATAGTATTTGGCTGCATGTGACTGGCTTATTTCACTTAGGATAATGTGTTCAAGGTTTATCCATATTGTTACATATTATAGGATTCCCTTCTTTTTCAAGGTTGAATAATGTTCCATTGTGTACATTTTCTTTATCTATTTGAGATGTTCCAGTTATCTTTTTATTACTCTGTGTTAGCTTAATTGCATTGAAGTCAGAGAACCTACCCTGTGTGATTTTAATCCTTTAAACTTCATTGAACATATGGTCAAGTTTTGAAAACATTCCTTAAGTACATGAAAAGAACGTATATCCTAGAGTTGTTAGGTGCAGGGTTCTATATAAATCAGTCACATTTGATAATAATGTCCAATATTTTACCCTTATTGATTTCATCACCTATTTGATCAATTAATGAGAGATGTGTTAAAGTGTCCTGCTTTGATTGTGGATGTACTGATTTCTATTCATAGCCTATCCTTTTTCATTATATATTTCGAATCTATGTTATTAGGTGTATAATTTTTAAATCATTATATCTTCTTTGGACTTCTAAAAAAACCAGTTATGAAGTATCCTCTTCATCTTTAGTGATCTTTTTTTTGCCTTATAGTCTACTTTTTCTGATTTTAATATGGCCATACCTACTTTCTTTGATTCATATTTGCATAACTTATCTTTTTCCATTCTTTATTTTCTTTCTTTCTTTCCTATTTCCTTACATTTTAGGTGTGTCTCTTATAAATAGCTTAGAGTTTAATTGTTTTTAATCTAGAGTGACAACTGCTGTCTTTTAATTAGAATATTTAGTCCATTTATATTTAATGTTCTTATGGGTTTATATCTACCATCTTACTTTATAGATGTTTCCTATGTTTTTATGTTTCATTACCAACATTGTTTGTGTTTTTTCCTTTATTAATCTCACCAATGTCAATTTAATTAGTATTTTTAAAGAACCAGGCTTAAGATTTGGTTTATTCTCTCTATTATCTTTTGTGATTACATCAATAATCCATTATCACAGTAGTACTACCAACAAACAGCCACAAAACCACAGTGGCATGCCATAATAAGCATGTTTTCCTGATACAGCTTGGGTCAGTTAGGGAGCTTTCCTGATCTTAGCTGGGTCTTCTCACATGTCTTGGGGTCAGTTGCCTTTTGGCTGATTTAAGGAGCTTTCCTGATCTTAGCTGGGTCTTCTCACATGTCTTGGGGTCAGTTGCCTTTTGGCTGATTTAAGCTAGATTTGGCTCTGTTCCTTGTGCCTCTCATCCTTTTAGTAGTCTAGACTGGGCATGTTCTTATGGTGACCATGAAGGTGCAGGAGACCAAGTGAAAACACATATGGCCTCTTGAGGTCTCGGATTTCAACTAACATATGTTATTTATCTAAAGCAGGGATCACATCGCTGAGCCCAGAATCAGAAGGGATAGTATGCTACATAGCAAAGGGCCTACATCTAGGGAAGGTGAAAAATCAGCATCATTATTTCAACTCTTGTACACACAGAAAAAGGAGTAACACAGATGACTTTTGTCATGGTCTTCTTTCTCCTGTCTTACTGGAGACACAAACTCCAATTTAGCCTGGAAAAAGCTAAAACCTATAGTCTCATCTCAAGACAGTGATATGGGAATCATCTCAAGAAAGTGATATGGGAATTACCAGGGCATGAAGCTCAAGTTGACCATACTGTATGGCTTTTACAGTCCGCACTGTAGTCCAGTTGGGAGGAGTTTCTTTGAAAAATAAGAAAAAAGCCCTTTATCCTCCTTTCATGCAGCCTGAATAGTATTTTCATTTGTATCATTGTGGACTTTATCATCAGCCTCTTGCTGTTCATTCAGCCATTCAGTAAATACTGAGTACTTCCTATATACTAGATTTTAGGAGTCTAGTCTAGGACTGGTGAGTCTAGTACTGTCTAATGGCAGAATGAATAAGAAGGACAAATTAATTTACAATAAGAGAAGTATTTTGAAGGCTAGAAAATTTTGGTGGGACCACAGCAGAATTATACCTAAGTCATCTTGAGACCATCAGCTTAGAATTCACAGGAAAAAAAGCTTTTGAGTCAAAACTTCAAAACAAATCGGGTCTTTCTAGGTGAATAAGCAGAAAGATTTTCCAAGCAGAGGGAACAAAATGTGAAAAATAAGAGGTATTAGAAACCATCACTTATTAAGGGAAAGTACAAGTTCAGGGTTGCTAGAGCATGAAGTGGGGGATTGACAAGAGATGAAGCAGGACAGGAGACTGAGGTGAGGCAATCAAGATTTCATGCCTTGCAAAAGAGTTTAGATTAATCTATTCACAACATAACAGATGGTGTTCTCTTGGGAATCTTTATTTATTTTAAAGATTTTATTTATTTATTTTACAGAGGGAGAGAGAACACAAGGAGGCAGAGAGGCAGGCAGAGAGAGAGAGGAGGAAGCAGGCTCCCCGCTGAGCAGGGAGCCTGATGTGGGCCTCGATCCCAGGACCCTGAGATCATGACCTGAGCCGAAAGCAAAGGCTTTAACCCACTGAGCCACCCAGGTGCCCTCTCTTGGGAATCTTTAATTAGAAAGGGAGGCATGGTCAACTTCTAGTTCACAGGAAGACTGTCCAACAGCCATTAGAGTGTCCAGGAAAGAGGTGAGGAGGGACTGAACCAAAACAGGGATTATGGAGGAACCTGAGAGAAATTTTGGAGAATTAATGGAATTTGGTATTTTACTGCATATGGAGAAAAGGAGGGTTATGGAAAAGGGAAAAAATCAAGGATGACTGCAGAAATGAGGTGGATGGTGGAACCATTTTGCAAAGTGGGAATAATAATAAGCATGAATGAATTATATGGGGAGATGCTACAATTTCATATTTGGATGAGTTGAGTTTGATCTTCCTATTAAGCATTTGAATAGATACACAGCACTCCTTCAGGGACAGGTGCCTTTTGAGGTAGAGTGAAACATTACCTCCCAAAAGATGTCCGCATTCTAATCCCTGGAACCTGTAAATATTACCTTAGTTCTGGGAAAAGGGTATTTGTAGTTGTGATAAAGGATCTCTAGATGAGATTATCCTGGGTTATCTAAGGGGCCCTACATGCCATCACAAATGTCCTTATGAGAGAGAGAGATGGAGGCAGGTAACACAGGCAGGAGGAGGCTGTGACCACAAAGAGATTGGAGTGGTGCGGCCACATAGCAAGGAATGCTGGCAATCACTATAAGCTGGAAGAGGCAGAAACAGCCTCTCCCCGTAGAGACTCTGGAGGGAATGTGTCCCTGCCAACACCTTGATTTCTGCTCAGGGATACTGATTTTGGACTCTGACTTCCAGAACCATGAGAGAATACATTTCTATCATTAAGCCACCAACTGAGTGGTAATTTGTTACAGCAGCCCCAGGAAAGTAACACAATTACAAAGAAGACCACAGGGCCAGAGGCAAACCAAGGAAGGAAAACATACCGAGAAATAAGGATGTCTTCACTCTTCAGCAGAACTCCTAGTAAGAATTGTCTGCTCATTATTTCCATTCTCTTTTATTGTCTCAAGCTACTTCTTAGCCTTCAGGTCTCAGCCTAAATGTTTGGAAGGACTTTGACCACTCAATCTAAAGCTGATCCTGGGGTATTTTGTATATGCCATCTTTCATAACTTAGTATTTTCTTGTTCATTTGTAAACTTGCTTTGGTGGTGCAAGTTCGTCTTGTTCATTGCTGAAATCCCTAGAACGTTAATGTCTAACAGATGGTAGGCATGAAATATAAATTTTTAAATGAATGAATGAATAAATGAGTACTCAGTGTGGTTTGTTCATAAGTCTGTTTTAGCAACTTTCACACTGTGAGATTGTGTGTGTGTGTGTGTGTGTGTGTGTGTGTGTGTGTGTACTCTGATCACTTGTGAGCATAGAATAAGAAGGGCTACATCTTATTCATTATTTACTTTTGAGTATCTCAGAATGCTTGCAGCTCATTGTTCTCCACTGAAGTTTAGTTGAATGAATGATTTAACTCAAACCTCTAATCTTTCCCCTTGAAATTGCATGACTTAAATTCATTCGGCAGACTTTTTTGAAATCATCCATAATATGCTAATAATAAACAAAATGACTATTTTGTAATATTTTGGAGATAGAAATTTACTTTTATAGTTGGATATTTAAAAATCTTGATTGTACTAATAACACATGAAACTGTCCTCCTTTAAAAAATTAAAATAATGCAGTTAAAGTTGAGTTCCCATTGAACCACGTCTAAGCCTGATTCTTCTCCTCCACAGGAACAGCCATTGTAACAACTTTAGTATGTGTCTACCCAGACCAATTTTTTATACTTTTATGTGAAGTCCATGTATTCATAGAAAAAACACTACCATTTTGTGGTATGGTTTTTGTTGTTGTTGTTTTTAACATAAATGGTGTCTTTGGGAATATGTGATTTTTTTGTTTTTTGTTTTTTAAGATTTTATTTATTTGACAGAGAGAGAGAGAGATCACAAGTAGGCAGATAGGCAGACAGAGAGAGAGGGGGAAGCAGGCTCCCCACTGAGTGGAGAGCCAGATGTGGGGCTCGATCCCAGGACCCTGAGATCATGACCGGAGCCGAAAGCAGAGGCTTAACCCACTGAGCCACCCAGGCACACCGGGAATATGTGATGTTTTGGAATTTACTTCTTAACTCTTTGAGATCTAGTAATGTTGTTACACAGGGATCTAGGACCCTCCCTTTACCTTCTGGACAGTATTCCACCACATGGAATGTGTCACACTTGTCCTTAGATGGACATTAAAGTTGTTTCTGTTATTTTGTTATTGCAAAACCTGCTGCAGTAAACATCCCAGGGCATGTCTCCTTGAACCCCTTGCAAGAGTTTCCCCAGGAAACTCCAAAGATACATTTCTCCATTCCTGGAGTTGTTCTTGCTGGGCTTGGAAATACTCACATGCCACCACATGTGGCCAAACCAGTGGTCTTCCTCCAGACCCTTTCACAGTTCTTCACACTCAGTGTCAGCATTTTAAACTTTTGACAGTAGGATAGGTGTGAAAGGAGATATCATTTTTATTTTATTTCTCTAAATATTATTGAGGATGAACACTTTTGTATATTTATTGGTCGTTTACATTTCCTGGATATTCATTGCCTTTGCCTAATGGGTTATTTCTCCTTTCTGTAATTAGATTGTTAGTCTCTTTTATGCATTGCCAATATTTTCTCCATGTATCTAATTTTATTTTTTATTATTTTCCCCAGGGGTACAGGTCTGTGAATCATCAGGCTTACACCTTTCACAGCATTCACCAAAGCACAAACCCTCCCCAATGTCCATAACCCATACACCCTATCCCTACGCTCCGACCCCCCAGTAACCCTCAGTTTGTTTTGTGAGATTAGGAGTCTCTTATGGTTTGTCTCCTTCCCCATCCAATCTTGTTTCATTATTTTTCCCTCCCTACCTCCCACGACCCCCTGCTGTGCCCCTCAAGTTCCTCATATCAGAGAGATCATATGATAATTGTCTTTCTCTGATTGACTTATTTCGCTCAGCATAATACCCTCTAGTTCCATCCACGTCATTGCAAATGGCAAGATTTCGTTTCTTTTGATAGCTGCATAGTATTCCATTGTGTATATTCCATATGTCTAATTTTTTTAAAAATTTCTTTTTAGGGTACTTTTGACAGATCTTTTAGATTTTGATGTGGTCAAATAGGTAGGTTAACTAATTGGAATTAAAATAAAAACTTAAAAAAATGGCTGGCACACACACACACACAAGTAAACAAATAAAGAATATTTTGATTTTATGACTTCTACCTTTTTTCAGATGGATTTTTAAGGAAGAATTTCTCCACCTCCAAGATCACAGAAAGAGTCTCCTATAATTTCAACATTAAAAAAAGAAAAACCTTTAGGCTGTTAACATATTTGCAAGTGGTTTTTGTGTATTATATGAAATAGAGGCTCAAATTAATTTTTTCCCATATGGTGAGCCAGTACTATTTATTTATTTGTATAGTTTATTCTTTCTGCACCAATTTGAAATGCCACTTTTAACATATATCAATAATTTTATAATTATCTGGCTCTTTTCTGGATTCCATTCTGGTTTTTTAAAAAATATTTTATTCATTTATTTGACACAGAGAGAGATCAGATCACAAGTAGGCAGAGAGGCAGGCAGAGAGAGAGGAGGAAGCAGGCTCCCTGCTGAGCAGAGAGCCCGATGCAGGCCTCCATTCCAGGACCCTGAGATCATGACCTGAGCCTAAGGCAGAGGCCTTAACCCACTGAGCCACCCAGGTGCCCTTCCATTCTGTTCTATTGCTTGAATAATCCATGGTCCTAGTAACTATGGCTTTATATCATGTCTTAATATTCATTAGGAAATTTGGCCTGCTCTTTGTTCTTATTTCTTAAAATTCTGTTACTATTTCTTAAAATGTCCTAAACACTATTCCTCCATATTTATGCTTTTAGAATCAATTTATTTCATTTCACAAAAAAATCTTGTTGGGAGTTTTGATTATATTAAAATAAATGTTAAACTCCGCCAGATTGTTTACTATTATTTATTCCTAAAACCATCAAAATGTATTCGTTAGCTTTCCCTGTGTATTGCCGCTATCAGATAGAGCAGGTCAGCCCCAGGTCTTGTGGGACCTGAAGCCGACAGTTTGAGAGCCCTCTTTAAGAAAACAAATTCAAAATTATGAATGCAATAGTAGGTGCCGTGTCTTGGGAGGGGCCTGTACTGGGGAGCGGGGGAGGTACCTGAACCTCTAGCTTTATTAGTGTCATGGTAAACCCATTCCATGTAAGCAATCTCAAAAACAGAGAAAGTCCTAGCAAATGGTGCCTCTACTCCCACTCATTTGTAACTTTTAAGCTATATAGATGGTGTAATTAATAACATAACAGTTAAATTTACAGCCTCAGTCCTGTTTTCAGTTTTATGTTATATAACACCAGTGCCTTGACTTTTCCCTGGGATAGCACCTCACGTTTGAGGATCTCAGGACACACTATGAACATGAACTAATTAAACCTCACAAAACCCCGGAGACATGAGAGAGATATAGCATCACCTTGCCCAGTTCTGAAATGCAGCTGTCTCTGGGGACAAGCGTGGCAGCTGCTTACTAGTAAACTGCACTAGCCCCATGACCGTTTAGCCAAGACAATCAACTGTTGCAGTTGGTAATTGTCGCATGAACATTAGACTGTCAAACAGTGACGTCAGCAGGAGTATCAGTTCATTGCAAATCAAATCCATTTCTTAAGGTCTCTTACTTTTTTAGTAAGTTTGTACTAATTATAAAAGAAATATATGCACAGTGAAGGTCTAGTGTTTTTCTTTTGGTTGCTCTTTTGGGTAGTTCTTCAAATTTAAGACAAAATAGGAAAATCTATCTTTTAAAAAAATAAAGTAGAATTTAAGACTAGGGAGTTATTGATAGTATTTTTGTTTTAATTCAAAAAGTTTGCTACTGAATAAAATACCGATCAGTGATAGAAAAAGACTGAAGAGCACCTGCCTTTAAGTGGTATATTGGCTGAACAGGGAGATGAGGGAAACTTCTGGGTGCTGTGAATGCTTTAGGTATTTATTTGGGTGGTTGGTACATGCGAGTTAATATATGTAGAAGTTCTTGCACTTTTATCAAATACACATTATATCAACAAAGTAAATTAATGTAAAAACACGTGGCTCTTGTCATCATGAGAATGCCAGAAACCCCATATAGACTTTCTGAAAAGTTTTGTAGGGAGCAGGACATATTCAGGAACTAAGACATGATACATTCCCTCAAGCATGTTTCTTCAGAAGAGAAATTCTAGACCCTTTGCTCCTCTTGCCACTTTCTCCCCATACCAAAAGAGCTACCTTTTACCCTGGGATGTGATTCTCTCTCATTGTATCTTCAACATTATGGACCTCATCACCTATGCCCTCTCCTCATTCCTGGCCATTCAGTTTTTCTCTTAGAATTTCATTCTGTTTCACCCGGCTCCATCTTTGCCAGAAGCAGGCAGAGGGCATGTGTAATCTGGGGATTTGGGTTGGAGAGGTACTGAGAATCCTCCAGCAGAGAAAGGAAGAGGTGGGAGAGAAGAGGGAGGGGGAAAGGGGAAGCGAAGAGAGACTGATGAGATAGAAGTAGAGAGAGAGGGGGGTGGGAAGACAGGAAGAGAAATAAGAAGGTCCAGAAGAAAGACAAGAATGCAGAAGGAGGAAGGAGGAGAAGGAGAAGGAGGAGGGGGAAAAGAGCTTTGCGGACAGAAGGGGGAAAGTTGTTTTTTTGTTTGTTTGTTTTTTGTTTTTTCTTTCCAAAGGGGGAACGTTTTGTTTCTACTGTAATTTTTAGTCAAAGTTAAAGACATGAGCACTACCCTAATTATTTACTTTCCAGTAATGGTCAGCTCCAGCTCTTCTTGCTTAGAAAGTAAAGAAGTAAAAATAGCGGTCACTGTCAGATTGCATGCTAGAATATTTTCAAACAAAGGAAAAGCAGCCCTTATGCTAATTGAGCTTCAGTGTCCAGAGAACACTGACATCGTTAACTGTGGCCTTTCCCATGTTCAGTCTTTAAATCATTTCAAAGCTTGCGGCCCAGAAAGTTGCTAATCAGTTGTTTGTAAACTTTAAAGGGGGGCTCCTATGATAGGAGCACTGGCTCAGGAGCTGCAGAGGGTGAGCCCCCCCCCATGGGCCAGGCCAAGCCATGGCCCATCGCTGGCATCATGTTTTCTCCATAACTCTATGGGGCGGTTATCACTTTATATCCATCACATCCATAAGGGCCCCAAGAGGTCAGAATTGGGGTGGGCTCCCCACCTCCTTGTACTGCCTTCTGCTCTGTAGTTCTTCAGATGTGCCGCAGGTGAGAAACACATCAGTTTACCATTTTGTCTCCAGTGTCATGCAGCTCTGCAGATGTTTATCATCTATTTTCTGTCCTCATGCCACTCTCTCTCTCAAAGATGCTGAGCTCGGTACTAGCAACCGCAGTTCCCCGAAAATAGTTGAGGAGCCACAGGAACCTGCCTCTCCAGAGGCCATGGAAAGCATTCAGGTAACAGAGGTCACTCACCCATGTCTGGGGCCTTGGGGCGGGTGTGGGGGCTGCTTGTGATGTGAGTTCTGATGCCTGCTGTAGACAGGGCCTCACCAGCCCTCGGACTGGGGAGACAGCAGGCTGGGAGAAAACCTGGGTGCGTGTTTGTAACAGATATATCAGAGCCGCATCGTTAACTGCAAGAATATGGGTCAGAATGGAGTTTCATTCCTTCTCACCTGTTCCCTGATTTCTGGAGGCTCAGGAAGATAAAGCTGCTCCTTTAAAGCCAGGTAGACAACCCAGACCTACTGAAGAGCCTTACAGGCTGCCCACACACTCACATGAGGCCCTGTTTCCCTGTTTTCCTTCCTGCATGATCAGGCTTTGGAAGCTATCGAGATGCCCTCCACAGCTTCCTGGAGAGTGGCTGGCTCCACTTGTCTCTGCCCAGCCTCAGCAGGAGCCCCCACCACCCGCATCTTCCTGTTGCCAGGACTCTCATGTGCTCTCCTGCCCTCACCTAAAGAAGGGATAAACCCACAGCAACAGGGGCCACAGTCAGCTGTGTAATAGGTTAGGTAGGATTTGGTGGATGAGCCAACAGATCCAGCCCTTTGTTCCAGCACTGCCAACTTCTGACCATTGATGGGTTTGCAGTAATATAAATGCCCACATTTACTGGGCTCTGGGTGCTCACATGTTCCTGCAGGACCTCAGAGCATGTCTTATGTGTCCTTAGGAACAAGGCCTCACCTAAGGTGTGGGGCAGGAAAATAGGCTCATGTTTTTGGTCTGGTCCTACATCAGCACTGCATGTGGCCAGAATCCCAAAGTGTGTTTCCCTAGACACCTCCTTCAGCTTCTGGTCTGCCTGACTTCTCTACCCACCTGGGCCCAGAGCCCCTCCCTGACCCCAGGATGGGAGGCAGGTGCTGAGCTGTTGCTTCTGGACTCTAACCTTGAACAAAACAATGTTCCTCTTTGCCCATCAACTCATGCAAAGAAAATCTTGAGAAAAGGAGGATGGAGGGAGGACCTTTATCTTAGCACTAGGCCACCTGGGTTGTCCTCCCAGATTTCCATACTGTCCCTATGGAAAATGCATTCTTAGGCCCCAAACCACAAAATGATCCAACCTGTAGCTGGTTGGCTATTATATTTCAAGTGCTGATTTAGTTCCTGCATGAAGGTTGGGCACACACAATGGCCAGGCACTCTGCTGTGTTGGAGGTACTCATGAGACCAAAACACAGCCCCAGCCTTCAAGAGGTAGTGACTTGGTATGGGAGAGGAGAGCCTAGTTCAATATGTGGGAAAGAGGGTGCGAAGCATCCCAGAGGAGGGGACTTTTTAAAGAAGGTTGTATGAGATGGACTAGTTTGAGGTTTCCCTCAAAAGGGATGAAGCTGGTGAATGGAGTTAATGAAAAAGAAAAACTTAGTGCTAAGGGCTTCTGCTTTAGGCAAAGATAAAGTAACAGAGACTAGATTTACTCTTCTGCCTGAAAAACCAAAAAGTGGCCAAAATATAACAGATAGCAGTTTTTAAGACACTGCTTATCAGGTGACCAAGGAGAATGATGGGAAACAAGCCAGGCGAGTCCTCCAATCATCCTGGCGTCCTGCCTTTAGAGAGTTTCAGGCCACGGCACAGGGTAGGAGAGCCCCGTGGGAACCCAGTGGACTCCCTGAATTGAGGAGGCAGATCTGTAAGTCCATGGAGACTAAAGCTTCTAAGGTTTGTAGGACAGAGTACCAGAGAGGAGAGAGCTGCACAGAGAGATGTTAGACACCAGCACGGGGCTGCTCTTGAGTATTTAGCTGAAGACCAATCAATCAGCATGTGAGAAACTAGTGAAGGTCAGGCTGACAACAGAAAAGGATTCAAGTTCACAGTGCCCAGTGCTCATCCAAAGCTGGAACCTGTGCCTGTTCCCATCAGCCAGACTGGAGAACCTTAGGGCTCGCGCAAGACACTGGAAGAGTGCATAGAAGAGTCTTGCATTAGTAGTGGGGAATAATTAGCTCTAGAGAGAGCACTGCACCAGTCATGTCTAACATATCTGTAGAGCAAGAACCGAAAGGATCACACTGCTCCCAAGTGACTGAGTCCCAAAGCCAAGTTTAAGAACATGTATAGGAGTGCAAAATTAACTAGCACTCAACTAGGTTAAATTACAAGGTTTGGAATCCAAGAAGATATTACCAGGCACTCAAAAAAGATGAGAATGTATGGTGATACATAGGGTAGAGATAACCAGTTGAGACCACCCTAGATCTGAAGCAGATATTAGAATTAGTGGACAAGAACATTAAAAGTTATTATAACTATGTAAGTGCCAAAGTTCAAAGAGAGACATGGAAAACATAAAAACACCCCAAATAAAATATCTAGACATAAAAACTGCAATTCATGAGATGAAAAATACATGGAAGGATTAACCATAGATTAAACATCACAGAAAAGAAATTAATTCATTGCAGAAAAAAAATTGAAATAGATATGACAATTAAAAAATAAAGATTATATCAGTGAGCTGTTGGGATAATATCAAGTAGCTAATATGTGTGTAGGTGGAGTCCATTAAGAAGAGGAAGGAGAGGTTGGAATGGAAAAAATATTTGAACAAGTGATGACTAAACAAATTCTGGATTTTATGAAAACAATAAACCCACAGACACAAGCTCAATGAACAGCAAGCACAAGAAATAGGAGAACAACTGTACCAAGCCAATCATAATCAAATAGCAGAAAACCAGCAATAAAGAGAAAATCTTAAAAGCAGCCAGAGGAGGGAAAAGGCAAACTGGGAACAGAGGAACAAAGATCATAGTTGCAGCAGATTTCTCTTTGGAAACAATGCAAGCAGCAGGACAGTGCAGTTGCATCTTTAAAGACCTGGTAAAAAACTGTCAACCTAGAATTTTACACCCATTGAGTGTCTTTCAAAAATGAAAGAAAAATATTCATCCGGACATGAAAGGTAGACAAGTACACTACCAGGGGACAAATACTATAAGAAATGTTGAAGTCCTTCAGGCAGAAGAGAAATGATACCAGATTGAACTCTGGATCTATGCAGAGGAATGAGGAATGATAGTGGGTTAGGTACATGTGTAAGATTTTGTTCTTATTATATCTCTTTAAAAGATAATTGATTGTTAAGTAAAATAAAAACAACATAGTGTGGGGCTTGTAGCAAATGTTAAAATGAAATGTATGGCAAGAACAGTACAAAAATCAAGAGGGGAGAAATGTAATTATACTACTTGAAGTCTCTTCTACATACCTGACATATAATATCACCTGAAGATAGATGTGATGTTAAAGATGTATATCATAAACCCTAGAGAAGATGTTACAAATCAAAATCAGAAAACTATACTAAATAAACCTACAGAAGAGAGGAAGTAGAAGCATAAAAATATACAACTGGGGCACCTGGCTGGCTCAGTCGGTAGAACATGTGACTCTTGATCTCTGGGTTGTGAGTTCAAGCCCCATGTTGGGTATAGGATTACTTAAAAATAAAATCTTTTAAAAATATATAAACTAATCCAAAAGAAGACAAAAAGATGGAAAAATGGTATAAAGAACAGAGGGACAAGTATAAAACAAATAGCAGGATGGCAGACTTAAACCTAACCATATTGATAATTACATTAAATGTAATGTACATTGAATGTCTCAAAGATTATATAAGGCCAAGATAAATTGGATGAAAAACCAAAACTCAATTATAGGCAGACTACAAAAATGCAATTTTTTTAAAAGATTTTATTTTTTATTTGAGAGAGAGAGCGAGCGCGTGCACAAGCAGGGGGAGGGGTAGAGGGAGAGGAAGAGGGAGAAGCAGACTCCTCACTTAGGTGTGTAGGCTGATTCAGGTCTTGTTCCCAGTACCCTGGGATCATGACCCAAGCCAAAGTCAGACGCTTAACCAACCCAAAATTGCATTTTAAATACAAAGATACAATAGGTTCAAATTAAAAGATAGAAAAAGATACAGCATGTTAACACTAATCAAAAGAAAGCTGGAGTAGCTTTATTCATTTCAGACAAAGTGGATTTCAGAACAGAGAATATTACCAGAAATAAAAATTAAGAGAACATAACAATCCTAAATATTTATGCATCTAATAGAATTTCAAAACACATGAAGCAAAAACTGATAGAACAGCAAATACAAACAAATAAATAAATGACTATATTTGGAGATTTCAATATCCCTCCCTTGAAAATTGATGGAGCAAGTAGAAAATCCATAACAATATAGATTCTAAGAACACTATCAAAAACATTGACCTAATTGACAATAGAACACTCTACCCCCAAAATGGCAGAATACACATTCTTCTCCCATGCACATGGAACATTTATCAAGGTATACCATATTCTAGGCCACAAAATAAATCTCAATGAAGTTAAAAGGACTTAAGTCATCTAAAGTATGTCTTCTCACAACAAAGACATTACAAGAAGATGAAACTCCAGGTTAATAGCTCTCATGACTATTGATGGAAAAATCCTCATAAAAATCTTAGTAATTTGAATCAACATATAAAAAGGACAGTATATCATGACCAAGTAGGGTTTATTCTGGGGATACAAGGTTGGTTTAACATAAAAAACCAATTGGGCTCCTGGATGGCTCAGTCAGCTCAGCATGATAACTCTTTTTTTTTCTTTTTTTAAGATTTTTAAAATTTATTTTTTTGATAGAGAGAGAGAGATATCACAAGTAGGCAGAGATGCAGGCAGAGAGAGAGGGGGAAGCAGGCTCTCCGGTGAGTGGAGAGCCTGATGCGGGGCTTGATCCCAGGACCCTGAGACCATGACCCGAGCCAAAGGCAGAGGCTTAACCCACTGAGCCACCCAGGTGCCCCAGCATGATAACTCTTGATCTCAGCTCAGGTCTTGATCTCACAGTCATGAGTTTAAACCTTTCCCTGGGCTCCACACTCAGCATGGAACCTACTTAAAAAAAAACCAATGTAATTCACCATATTAAACAAGATAAAAGATTACCTAATGTTTCTCTCAAAAATGCAGGGAGGCATTGGAAAACTCAACATTCATTCCTCATTAAAACTCTCAGAAAATTAGGAATCAGAAAGAACTTCTTAAATTTGTTAGAGGCTATTTTTGAAAACCCTGTAACTAACATCATACTTAATGGTAGAAGACTGAATGCTTTTCTACCATGGTCGGAAGCAATGCAGGAATGTCTGCTCTCACCTCTTCTATTTAAATTACACTGTAAGTTCAAGCCAGCGCAAAAAGATAACTGAAATAAAAGGCATCCAGATTGGAAAGGAAGAATAAAAACTGTCCTTTATTTGCAGGTATAACATCTAGAATCTACAAAACAGCTACTAGAACTAGTAAATAATTTAGCATGTTGCTAAATACATACAAAATTAATATGCAAAGTTCAATTTTATTTCTATGTGATAGCAATTAACAACCAGAAATTGAAATAAATACCATTTACACTAGTATAAACATAGAAGATACAAAGAGATAAGTCTGATGAAAGATGTTCAAGACTTGTACACTGAAAACAACAAAATGTTTCTGAGAGAAATGAAATAAGACCTAAATAAATGGAGAGATATCCCATGTTCCTGGTTTCGAAGACTGGATATTTTCAAGGTGTCAGTTCTTCCCCCAATTGATCAATGCATTCCCAGTCAAAATTTCAGGAGGAATTTTTCTAGAAATTAAAAAATTGATTTCAGAACTCATATGGAAAATGGAAAGGACCTTGAATAACCAAACAACTTTGGAACAGAACAGTTGTTGGACTAATACCACTGATTTCAAGGCTTACTATATTGTTCTTGTCATTAAGTCCCTATGATAACAATGCCAAGGGCAACAGATAAATGGAACAGAATAGAAGATCCAGAAATAGACTCAGCCTATAATCTACAGTGACAAAAAGCAGATAATTGTCTGCATGTGACTGGCCTAGTGGTGGGGATGGGGGGCAGGGACGGAGGGGCACTTAGAAACACAGGAGCTTTGGGGAGTGATGTATATGCTCATTATTTTTTTTTGTGATATTTTTATGGGGGCATACATAGGTTAAAACTTTTCAAAATGTATACTTCAAATATATACAGCTTATTGTCAATTATACCTCAATAAAACAACTAGAAAAAAAACTTACTGCAGCTTTCAGGTTACACGGAAGAATAAGAATAGTGAAGTAATAACTAACATCTACAGAGAACTAGGAGAAGCCAACACTGTGCAGCTCCAAATTCAACAATCTACCTGTCCTTGTTTTATTCTCCTAACAGCCTTGTCAGATAGGTGCTGCTTTTAGCCCCTTTTTACAGATTAAGTCTTCGGAGACTCCATGACTGTTCCAAGCCAGTAAACCACGGAGGCAGGATCTGAACCCAAGGCAGCTGGTTCCAGAGCTGGGACTCTGAACCACTGTAGATGTTGATTAAATGTCTTACCTTTGTCATCTATAGGGGAGAATCACAGAAGAAGCCACAGCTGAGGAACTTTTGTCAGCAGTCCACAGCGGAAACGGTAGTGAAATGGAGGTAGGACTTGAGTGGCAGCTGGTTGGCCCCATGAGGTTCACTACTCCCCACTGAGTCTTGGTGGGCTCGCTCCTCCTCCAGGCCTCCTCACCTCTCTCAGCCATCTCAGAGTTGCCACCTTCTTTAGCACCGACTCCCCAAAGCATCCCTCAATGAAGTCTTCCTCTACCGAGAAATCCTTTATTCTGTATCCTTTGTACAGTTTGGTCCTAGAAGTTATACTGTTATAGATTCAGGCCAAGGGATGGTAGTATCTTCCATTAGCTGACACCCCTGGGGGCACTTCTTCACCCTTTGCTGGTTTCCCTTCTCCCCGCCCACACCTTCCTTTGTTGAACCTCTTTGGCCTGCTCTGCTGGGGTGTGTCATCTGTTTCCTGCTAGAAACCCAAGGATTCGGGTCATTTGGCCTGGCTCTGTGGAACCTGCTCGGGATTCTGAATTTTTCCTAAGGAGCAGAGAAAGGCTTTGAAAGTTTTAAGTGAGAGATTCACATGAGTAGACACTCTTATTCCCCAGTGGTGAGCCCAGTTCTGAGCTTTCAGTGGGGTCCCCTGCACCTCTTCTGGACTCATGAGTCAACCTGAGAAATCTGGAGAGCCCGTGAAGGAACAGGAAATCAGGTCATCTCCATGGACGTCCTGGGAGGACCACATTAATGGAGCACTAATCCCAGACATTGGAATTCTGAGAGAGGGCCAGATTTTGGTACCTCTTTCTTCTCCAGATTCTGAGCCATTAGGAAGTCTACACAGAGGTCAGCTAGGGATAAAGGTGCACTTGATGTTGGCCAAAGCTGAACTGGAGAACAAGGCTTGGCTCTGTAACAAGTGTAACAAGTAGCCTTGTTCTCCAGTTCAGCTTTGGCCAACATCAAGTGCACACTCTGTCCTGATTTCAGTGTACATTCCTGGCTGGAGGCAGACATCACTGTTGGAGCAGGGTCTGCCCTCCTGGACAGAGTGTGTGGAGGGCAGGGCAACTCCTGCTGTCAGGAGCAGGATATGCTGCTAGGAAGAAAGTGCATCACGCAGGCAGGGGTCCATTTTCCGAATCTCACTTTAGCACCTGCTGTGGGACCCCACCCATGTCCTCTGGCACTGCTCATTCCTCAACATCCGAGGACAGGGACTTCAGGTGCCTGGTCTTTCTCTGGCACCATGCCTGTAGGCAGATCAGAATCTTTGGGGAACAGACAATGACTGAAAGTAGTTGGAGAATCAGTACCCCAGTTTCTTTGCTTCTTAGGTGAGACAGCTCTAAGATATATTCTCCAGAGTTTCCCAGGGATCTTAGTGGGACTGAGTGGGCCACTCTGCATTGCTGTCCTCTCCTTCCTTGCCTCCCATCCCCACTCTCCTTGCAGAATTTCCTGGCATCCCTCCCCAAATAAACTTAGTTCAGAATTTGCTTCTGGGGACACCCACACCAGGGCACTGGCTCCTCAGGCTCCAGGGAGGAGAGAATGAGGCATGGAGCAGAAGGTGAAGCATTCTCTATTTCTAAGAGGTAGCTATTCCTGTGGGTACCCAAACCAGAATGTGGATGTGGAGGAGGGGACAGGATGGTCCCTGCTGTGTTAGACATAGTGGACCCCCAGAGGGCATCTGGGTCAACAAGGTGAATTGATGTCCTATGTTTATCTCCTCTCCCTTATGGAAAAAACCACAGAAATGAAAGTAAAGCAATAAGAAGGGGGGCACAAATCCACAAAGACAACATGACTAGGAGAAGAGATATTGGAAGATGAGCCCTTTCAAAATGTTGAGAATGAAGAAAATCGATGGAGGAGTTTACACTGGCTTACACAGCGGAGAAAGGAGAAAGTCCAGCACCACTGTGAGGGGAGGGACTAGCAGAAAGTGGGTGCCTTCTCCTCCTATGTCCACAAAGGCTCTGGGTCTGGGACTTCTGGCAGGCAGGGCTAAGAATGGACTGAACTGAGGGGTCTGACAGTCTGCTATGCAGTGTTGGGGACGCTAAAGTCCCTGCAGGCAGCACCTGGCCTGTCCACTATACTCAAGTGAAATAACTAAATGACTATTCTCTAGACAGATGAGATGGAAGCAGCTCCAAATTCAGGTTCAGCCTATACTTTGTGAGGCTGTGTAATGGGGAAAGACAGAATAGACAAGTAAGTGGAACTCTCCATTTCAAATGGAGAAACTCTTGTCCTCTCCTCCCACCATGTTCTCCAAATGCCAGAAGCCAGGTCTTTGTATTAGTTTTTTTTTTTTATCACTATGGTAACAAATTACCATGAATGTAGTGGCTTAAGACAACATAAATTTATTATTATACAGTTCTGGAGGTCAGAAACCCCAAACCAGTGCTAAGATCCAGGTACAGGCAGGACTCTCTTCCTTCTGGAGGCTCTAGGGGTGAATTCCCCCCTTTGCCTTTGCCAGCTTCTGGAAGCCACTTGCATTCCTTGACATGTGGTACCTTCCCCTATCTTCAAAGCTGGTAGCATAGTATCTTCCAGTCTCTTGCTTCTGACCCTCCTGACTTTTTTTTATAAGGACCCATCTGATTATATTGGGCCTACCTAGATAATCTAAGATAATCTCCTTGTGTTAAAATCTTCACTTAATGACCTCTGCAAAGTCCCTGTTGCTCTGCAAAATTCCAGGGATCGGGCCATGTACAGTTGGGGGCCCACTGTTCTGCATATCATAGTCTCCAAGAGATTGAGCATATATTCAGAAACATGGGAGTAAATACCAAAGAAATGAGAAAGTTGAAAGGGCTAGCCAATGGGGAAAGGAACTGGAGGGATTGAGGATTCCTGATTTTCTTTATAAGGTTTTAGTGCTGGTATTATTTTAATGTTTGATGCATTACTTTGATTTAAAAGAACTTTGAGAAGGATTTCAGAATAATCATCTTCCTCTAACTGAGCTATAACACCTTCTTAGACACCTCTAAATGAGACTGGCAGGTCTAAGGCTAACTTTCCAGGTGGCTCCCGCCAATCGGACCTCCAACCAAACCACCGAAACAGTCCCAAGATTCAAAAATTCTTATAGCATAAAATCACAGTGAAAACACTTTGGGAGATAGGTGTTTTGCTTACATAATTGAGAGGTATATAACACTACCACACGCTAACTTCTACCCAGTGTTGCAGTAGAAACGTGGATCCTATGGGAAAGACCAAGAGAAACCATTCTTTTTCTGACCTTCACGTGGGGACGTCTTCCAATCCCTTTATAAATCTTGAGTATCTCATTAAGAACATCTCATTAAAACTAGGCCTCGCTCAGGATGATTTGTTGCAGGTGAGACCGTCACATCCTGCCTAGGGAAACCGTATAATGTAGACATGATGCCACCACGAGCCCATTAAATTGCAGAAAATGAAAAGGATTCCCACTTGGTTCCTCCTGTCTCCTTGCTGTAGGACATGGAAAACGTCAGTCAGCAGTCCACTGCGGGTGATACATATGGCCGTGTCAGCTGTCTGAGCTTGGCATCCATTTCGCTGCCCCAGGAGACCAGCGACTTCCGCCCCATCTACAAGGGAGCCTCAGTTGCTTTTTGTGTTCAGCTCTTTTGTATTGAGGATAAATACGAAGCAAGGCAAGTACCTATCCTGGATTGTCTATTATAATTTTCTTACAGCAGTTGTGGTCTCACATTTTAATCTTAGGGAGCCTGTGGTTTCCAGAAAGTGGCCTCACATCCTAATGCCGTATTTTGGGTTTTGATTTTGGTTTGGATTGGTTTTTTGGTTTTTTGGTTTTTTCTTTTTTTTTTTTTCACATTTCACTATATTTTAATTAATGTTTTTCTGATTTCGAGTGAGGTTACACATTTTTACATGCATACAGGAACATTTGGATTACCTTTTCTAGGGAATTTTGCCCATTTTTCTTTTGGGTATTTTATCTTTTAAAATTCTTTTTTTTTTAATTTTATTTTTATTATTTGCCCAAGGGGTACAGGTCTGTGAATCATCAGGCTTACATCTTTCACAGCATTCACCAAAGCACAAACCCTCCCCAATGTCCATAACCCATCCACCCTATCCCTACCCTCCCACCCCCCAGTAACCCTCAGTTTGTGGGCCCCAGTCCCAGAGGTTTCAGTCCATAAAATTTGGGCAAGGGCCACAGAATCGGACTGCCCAGGTTTTGGCTCACCTGTGTAACAGTTGGGGAGCTGGAAAATCATCACTTATGTAACCACTTGCTGTGCTCCATTCTCTAAAGTTTGCATTGGTGGGGAGGGGAATGGCTTTGGATTTAGGTGGTTGCTTATCTGGAGTCTTTTGGTTGCAAGTATCAGTAAGTCCAATCCAAATGGGCTTTTAAAAAATGGAATAATTGCTTCATATCGCAAAGGATAAGTCCACTGGTGGGACTGATTTTTTTTTAAGATTTTATTTATTTACTTGAGAGAGAGAGAGTGAGAAAGCATGAGAAGGGGGAGGGTTAGAGGGAGAAGGAGCCTCCCTGCTGAGTAGGGAGCCCGATGCGGGACTTGGACCCCGGACTTCAGGATCATGACCTGAGCTGAATGCATGCAGTAGCTTAACCAACTGAGCCACCCAGGCACCTGGGATTGATTTTTAATGTGGATTGATTCAAGATGAGCCCATGAAGTTCCAAGTTTCTCTCTCTGCCTTCTGCCTCTGGTTCCGTGCCGCTGGCCCCATTCTCAGAGGAATGGCCCTTCTTGGGGCCAAAGAAATGGACAGTGGGCTCAGGCTCTGTGCTGGAAGCTACTGAGGACAACTTTGAGCCTGGCTTTCTAGCTAAAGCCCCATCAGACCTGATCAGACTGTGGGCTCATTCCTGAGCTGATTGATGGGGCCAGGTGAGGACTTGATGACAGTTTAGTCCTTTGCCTCATGCTTCCCTCCCACCCCCCAAATTTGGGGCTGGAGCCTTACCCAGATGTAATCTGAGGGGGGCTAGTAGGACACCAAACAACAATCCAGGACAGCTGCTAGAAGGAGGAGGCATGGTGCCAGACAAAGCCTGGGTATCCACCAGACCACTCAGTCACCCCACTTCCTGTCCCCATGTGTTCAGTTCTTGCTGTCATCTATAGTCTAGAAGTGGACCTTTGACCTTGATGCCTAGATTCCACATCTCCTTTAGAATTCCACCATTTTATTGCACAGAACAATCTGGAAGAAGAAAAGATTGGCCCATTTTGATAGACCAGAAGGTTCAGAGTATCCTTTAGATGACCAAGAGTGCTGCTAGACATTTCCTTCTTAGAGAATGTATTTAAACATACTCCCAGTCTCCCAATCTCACTTAGAATCATATTTTACTTTTTTCCTCTAAAGTTTTCAATTTCTTTGGAAATCTTGGAAGTTGAAAAGGGAAATCTTTATTTTACTTATATTGTAGACATCTAAAAAGCCTATAAGCCCTTCTAGATTTGTTGTGTATATTTATTTTTCCCTGTGCATTCAGATATGATTGTGCTTAGAATGTGACTTTTGAATTTTCAGACAGCAGTTGGTGATCTGTTATGGTTTGCTTGTGACTATAGAACCACAGGTGGTCAGAAAATCTTTTGCATGTAAAAGAGAAGATCAGAATTGCTTATAATATACCCACATCTCTCTGACAGCTCTAGCAAAAAATAGAGGGATTATGTCACAGAATGACTATTGAGCCTCTTTGAATGCAAGTTATTAATTGCTATAATAATGTCTTTAGTTATAGAAAAATACTTTATTACTAAAATAAGAAGCTTATGATTTTCTGCAGGTTGATTAATGTTCAGCTAGACACAAATTCCAACTACTGGTTGGCTATCACTGCCTGACAGGAAGAGAGCCATAAATCTCTTTAAATATATACTGATGCTGCCTTTGCTTGTGGGTCAGTGAAAATGCTTACTGTCTTGTTTACAGGTCACTGGACTTTATGAATTTTGTCTTCAGTCTTTTTCCTGTAAGTACATGCTGAATTTTGAGTACTATAATTGGTTTTGTAAGTTAGAAAAGTTACAGAAAAGCAAAATGCCATATTCACTATCCAAACATGTACACAGCTATGAATGTTGAGGTTTGAATTGCTTCTGTGTTCTGAAAATAAGATTGAATGACATATCATGAACTCTTCAAAATATTGTCATTACTGTTCTAATAGTTCCCTTTCAATATCTAATTTCTTTTTAAGGATGGCTTTAATGGTGTTTTGTTAGAATCAAATTAATAGTATGCTGGAGGTACATGAAAATGTCAGAAATGACACAAAAGTGGATTAGGCCGCCATATTACTTTATAGTTTACATTGGCTCAGAGAATTCTGAAACCATTTGATTGCTTTTCTGAGAGTAGGCAAGTAGGATTTGTGGCTGATTTTCTGGTTGGTGTCACCTGACACAGTGCCTGACATGGAGGAGGCACTCAACCCACTATGACATGTTTGGTGGATGGGCCTCAAGCCAACAGACCAGTGCAAACAGCATCCTCCATTCCTGTACTCTGGCCTCCATGTTTGGTTCACTGTTGTCAAGGGATAGAGATTCTAGTCAACTTCTTCTCACTTTATTGGGGGGAAGAAAGAGGGGATGGAAGATGATTGAGGAAAAAACAGATTTTTATAAAGACGTTTTCCTTCCCTCGCCTATCAGTAAAGTCAATAACTAGACTTCTTCAGTTGGTTAATTACAAGCAAATATATATTGTCTTATTTTTCCTGATACTCTTTCTACTGAGGCAAAAAACAAATATGGTTTAATTATGTTTCTTAAAGCCTATGTGATTATAGGTTGTATTTCCTCATTTTGTTAATATAATGAAGCCTTGTAATAATGTTCTCCATTGTTCTTGTAACTTTTGGGGATCAATTTTAAGGCCTTTTGAAGCTCATAAAGCAATGTAGATTGTCCTTAGGTAGGATTTACAAAGCCAGTTTCCCTCAGATATGCCCCAAAGTAATTTCCCTACATTTAAATTCACTCCTACTTTGAAGTCCAAGTAAAGGCAGAGCTTCAGCATTACAAAAGCAATGCTGGCTTTAAAAAGGTAAAAGACACTTTTATAGTTTAATTCTATTGTATTTCAGGCTATGTGGAGAGAGGAACAAAATACTTTTATTATCCATCCTTAAATCCTTCAAATCTAAGTCAAAGCAATTCATTATAGTCTCCTCCTCCCAGAAAAAGCCCACTGAGACTTGGCACCCATTCCTTATTTTCAGTTTGAGTATTTCAACAACTTGACTTTCAAGTTCCTCAAAAGGAACTGTGTTATTTTGCTAGAAAGAAGGAAGATAAGGTCAAACAATGATTCACTCCTTTGGTTTGCACAAATGTCCCCAAGGGTTTTGGATTAGCACAAGTAATGCCTTCACAGGTTCAGGAGGAGGCGAGATCCCAAAGGGACAAATTAGCTCTGGGAAGAGCAGGCCACTCCTGCAGGCACCTGGCAGAGGGTCAAGTGGGATGTGTGGAACATAGGTGGTCTAGGACAGCTCTGTCTGATAGACAACAAATTCAAGCCACATAAGTAATCTAAATATCCTAGCAGCCACATTAAAAAAAAAAAAAGACACAGGTGAACTCAAATTTAATAATATATTTTATCTAACTGAATATGGCCCAAATTTAATCATTTTCACATGTAATCAGTATGAAAACCTATTGAGAAATTTTACAGTCTTCACCAGTGTTTGAAATCTAAAATGTATTATTACACCTATAGCACATTTTAATGCAAACACTACATTTTCATCAGAAATACTTGATCTGCGTTTATTAGATTTCGTACACTTTACAGTTGAATAAGTAGATTCATATACCCACGTTCTTCCAACATACATAAAACTTTCCCAACAGCTGAATTGAGTATCAGGTTTTTAATTTAAATTTTAAATTAATGAAAATGAAATAAAATTAAAAACTCAGTTCCCCAGTCACACTAGCCACATTCCCAAATGCCCAGTGTCCAGATATGGCTGCTGGTTCCCATACTGGGCAGTGCAGATCTCAGGGGTAAGTGCAGCTCTGAGGACATTGGGTTCCTCCTATGCTTGCTAACTAAACACACTTCCCAGGTTAAACACAGCCTTAGATCGGTTCCCCTAAATGGGATTATGTCATGATAAAATACAGATATCCATTCATGTATAATACAGGATTTTAAGGAAGAAAAGGCCAGGATCACCACCCTCTCATCTCAGAGGAGGGGACCTGAGCTGGTGCTCCATCACTTAGCAAGCTTAGAGCCTCTGCTATGACACCCGTGCAGCCTCATTGCCTCCAGGGCACAAGCAAATTTGCTAGCACAAAACACCTTACTTTCAAAACTGACTTCCAGGGCGCCTGGGTGGCTCAGTGGGTTAAAGCCTCTGCTTTCGGCTCAGGTCATGATCTCAGGGTCCTGGGATCCAGGCCCGCATCGGGCTCCCTGCTCAGCGGGGAGCCTGCTTCCCCCTCTCTCTCTGCCTGCCTCTCTGCCTCCTTGTGATCTCTCTCCCTCTGTGAAATAAATAAATAAAATCTTTAAAAAAAAAAAAACTGACTTCCACAAAAGAGCTATGCGAATGGGTCCCATGATTTACAATATTCATTTATGTAGGTTTCAGTCACACTTGCCGAGATTTTCTCAGTATGCTTGCAGTTTCTTATTCTCTTGAATTTCATATGATTACTTTCCAAATTATAGGAAAGTTGAACTTGAATACCCTGTCCTTTACACATTTTACCCCCTATTTTCTGTAGTGATTGACAGCAGGAATTTGTTTAGTGATGAATGGTTTCTGATTCTCTCCCTGTGTGTCCCTGTCGCCAATCATGTTAGGACAAGAACTTCTGCATCATTTCCCTGCCGCACCTCACGCCTGAGTTTCCCCTCATCCAAAACTTTGTGAAGATTGTCCCTTTCAACAACTGTACCCTGGAGCAGGATCTCTATGTCTTCCATCGGGCTGGACTGCTCAAGTAAGTGGACATACGTTTGGCCAAAAGACAATCCATGAAATTAAACAAAGAGAATGGAACAAGGAGCTTGCTACCATTTTTAACTTAATGATTTCTTTAAAACATTGCTTTTTAGGAGGGCTTGATCAAGTGATTTTAAACTATTGGTTAGGGAAAAAGTCATATTAAGAAGTTACCTGTTCAGTCAGATATTTTATTGTCAATAAAAGACCATTTGATACCAAAATTGGAAAACTGACCCCCCCCCAAAAAATGGATAGACTATTTGTATATGATGAAAAAACAATGGATATTTAAAATCTTCAAACTTATTCATCAGGGGAAAAGAAACCCAGGCAAGAAAGAGACATCATTTTTGATCAATTGGTAAGATATAAAATAGAGAAGCATTCAGTTCTAATGAGACAATGTAGCAGTGGTCAGAATGCAATTGACATGAACTAAGGGCAGTTTGGCCAGAATGCTGTAGTGGTTCATAGCCTTCAATTCTTTAATTCCACTCCTAGAAATATAGCCTAAAAACTGGTTGCAGAGATGCAAACAAAAATTTATATGTAAGGATTAAAGATATTAGAAATACGCTAAATGTCCCAAAGTAGGAGAATGTTTAAATACTACATGGTAACTATATGAAGGAATTATAACTCTCTTTGCAATTCATTTAAAGAATATTTAATGAATGGAATATGCTTAGAATGTAACACTAGGCTCATACCAGTATATAAAACAGCATTTAAATGTGACCTAAATTTCTAAAGAAAGAAAAAAACATGACTAAACTAAAGGGGGACATGCAGATGTGATATTATGCTCTGCCACCTGACCCCTCTTGTTCAGGACTAAAGAACTCACTTTCTAACTGTGAACAGTTTGAAGCTGGGTCCCACTTGAAAGAACTCACCCTCGACTGAAGAGAAGGACTCTGCCCAAGTTTGTGCCTCCCAAAGGGCACTGCAACCAGTGACTAGTCTTGCGTGTGGGGTTGGGGGGAGGAGATGCAGTATAAAAGGCCAGCAGCTCCCTGCCTCAAAAGAGGAGCAACTCTGAAGGGTCTTCCCAAGGCCAGAACTCCCAGCAGGATTAGCTGGTTGTTTGTTATGACCCTATTGCTTACAGTCTGACTTCTCCCTCTGCCTGTCCTGCTTCTGTCACTCCTTACAGGGGTGGAAGTTCCTAAGAGCTCACACCAAAAGTTCCAGCCTGTAGAGCTTTGTGTGAGGCTGCCTCCCAGGGAACCTGGCCTGCAACACTAGGTTGCCCGTGGAGGGTGGTAAGAGCATCCAGGATGATTTTTAATTCCCGTATTTACATTGCCTTAAATTTGGAATTCTACACCGAGCTTGAGTACTGACTAGGATTCTTGTACTGGCAAGTAGTAGAAACCCATCCAATTGGCTTAAGTAACTGGAGAATTTATTACCACACAGAGTCAAGTGAAGAATCCAGTCAAGTGAAGAATCCATCCATCTAATCAATGGCGATGCTGGTTTCACAGAGGGTATAGTTAGCCCTATTTAATCTGTCCAGGTTGACCCTTCTTAGTCCAGTGCTTCCTCTGTGGTTGCAGGATGGGTGAGGTAGCTTTAGACGTTTTATCACTTCAAGTCCAATGGGAAAAGAATGGCGGGTATGCTTCTTTTCAAAGCCCCAACACAAAAGTCTATTTGCCTCTCATTGGCTCAGATTGTGTCCTATGCTGACTCATCAATGGCCCAGAGGCTGATGGTTGGCATCACTCAGGTGTGACCCCAGAGCTCAAGAGTTGGATGGGTGCACTGCCACACACAAATCTGGTAGCATCACTGAAGAAACGGGCCATTGAGCTGCTCCCCACAGCTCTGTTACAGGACAGGACCATCTCGATCAATAGGAAATGAACAGTATATGTGTGATGGGAATAATATCAATACTTAGCATTTTCTGTAATTTACCTCTTTCAATCTATGGTCGTATACATGTAGTCTTACTCTTATAAGATATTATGGAGTTCATCAAACTGTGCATTTAAAATGGGTGCATTTTATGGAATATAGATGAGACCTCAGTAAAGTTGCTGCAAAATCTTATGACAAAGGGATTGGGGGAGTAGTTCCAGAGAGCTTTCTCTATAATTGATATATTAGCCTTTTAAGTGAAACTTTGAGAAACATCCTAAATGATCACTTTATGTTTGGGGGCTGGCTAAATGAATTTTGGGATACACATTAAGCACATTGCTATGCAGATTTTGAAAAAATAGAAACAGATCTATGGAATGATGTCTAGGATGGTGAGAAAAGCAAGTAGACAAATAGTAATAGCTTACATGTATGGAAGGGTTATGATATTTTGGTCACTTTCTTAATCACTTTCTGTGTTTCAATACGTGCAGTGACCTTATTAGCTAGGTACCATTATTATTATCCCCATCTTATAGGTAAGGAAACTGAGACTGAGAGAGGTTAAATAAGTAGTTCAAAGTGACTCAACAGGACATAGCAGAACTTGTATTAGAACTAAGGCAGTTTGGGTCACCTGGGAGGTTCAGTCAGTTAAGCGTCTGACTCTTAATTTCAGCTCAGGTCATGATCTTAGGGTCCTTTTATTGAGGCCCCCATGGGGCTCCCTAGTTAGGGCAGAGTCTGCTCGAGATTCTCTCTCTCCCTCTCTCTTTGCCCCTCTCCACCGTGGTCTCACTGGCTCTATATCTCTCTCTCTGAAAAAAAAAAAAGTAAAAAAAAAAGAACTAAAGCAGTTAGCTTCCAGAATCAACTTATCACCCCCTCACATATTGCTTATCTTTACTGTGTTTACAGGTAAAGCTACTGTAACAGAGAGACCCCAAAACACAGTGGCTTGAGCCAGATAGAAATTCCACCTCTATCACACAATAGGGCAGTCGTGAATAGAATAGCAGCCTTTCCCCCCATGAAGTTGTGCAGAGACCCAGATGCTGCTTCATCTGGTAGAGTAAGGGTGTTTACCTAACATCTGTGTAATGAGTCAGGGGGTCTGTGAATTTGGATGTAAAGAAGAACTACATCTTTATTTTACTAACCTCTAACTGAAATTTAGTGTGTGCTTCCATTGTGAGGCAACAAGCCTCAGAAGTGTTCCCAAAGCCACGACTTTGTAACAAGGAGAAATCATGGATATTTTTATATCATGTTGTTTCAGATATCTCAAAAAATGTATGCTTATCCTACTTTGAAATTTTACTAAGTTTACTCTAACTAGAATGCATTACTTAATTCATTAATTAGGAGGCATAGATATTACTAAAACACACATTTTTAAGCATTTTGGTAACTCTGTTTCAATATAATTCATTGTCTTTTATTTTACACAAAGGCATTAGTCTGAGCAGAGGCCCTAGCGTCAACAGACTGTCAGAGGGGTCCATGTCACACAAAATTTCTAGACCACTGCCAGAGTGGGCTCTTTTCCTTCTCATGCTTCGAGCTGGCTCAGAAGCATGACCATATTTCAGCCGGAGAAGAAGCTGCTAGGGAGGCTGGGGGCTCTGTCACTGATAGGTTGGGTGTACCCCCAGAGTTGGTTCTGTTATTACAAAGAAGAAGGGGAGAAAGGATACCGTGGACCTGTCATGTCTAGGTTTTATCTTGCATATATATAGAAGTTCTAGCAGGGTACATAGGACTTTATTAACCTTATTGACCTTGTGTACATAGGACTTCATTAACCTAAGGAGCAAGACCATGAGGTTGGGCATAGCTGGTGACTCACTTTTTGCTTTATGTTTATCAGTGCCTTTGATTTTTGTTTCATTAATAAACTTTTTTGGGGGGAGAGCAGTTTTAGGTTTATAGCAACACTGAACAGAAAGTAGAGGATTCCTACATACCTCTTCCCCATCACTACCCCACACAGACTCTCCCCCAGTTTACATCTCACACCAGAGTTATGCCATTTGTTACCATTGATGAACCAAAATCAACTCATCAGGGGTTTAGACTTTCTGTTGTGCTCTCTGTGGGTTTTGACAAAGGCATAAAGAAGTGGATCCACTATTTTAGTATCCTACAGAGTAGTTTCTAAAAATCCTTTGTGCTCTACCTCTTTCATCCCTCTCTCCTTCCCCACAACCCCTGGCAACAACTGATCTTTTTACTGTTTTCAGTAAAAAGTTTTGTCTCCAGTTTTGCTTTTTCTGGAATATCTTATAGTTGGCATCATACAGTATGTAGCCTTTACAGATTGGCCTTTTCCACTTAGTAAGACACATTTTAAAGTTCTTCTATGGCTTGATAGTTCACTTCTTTTTAGTGCTGAATAATATTCCATTGTCTGGATATAGCATAGTTCATTTATTCATCTGTTTATTGAAAAACATCTTGGTTACTTTTAAGTTTGGGCAATCATGAGTAAAACTTCTAAAAACACTTAAACACTTAAACACAAAAACAGGTTTTTGTGTGGGTGTAAGTTTTTAGCTCATTTGAGTATATGCCAAAGAGCACAAGTTTGGGTCATATGATAGGGGTGTTTCGTTTTTTTGTTTTGTTTTGCATTTTGTTTTTTAAAGATTTTATTTGTTTATTTGAGAGAGAGTGTGTGCAGAGGGAGAGGGAAAGGGTGAAGTAGGCTCCCCTCTGAGCAGGGAGCCCAATGTGGGACTTGATCCCAGGACCCCAATACCATGACCAGAGCTGAAGGCAGACACTTAATGACTTGAGCCACCCAGGCACCCAAGAGTGTTCAGTTTCACATAAACTACCAAACTGTCTTCCAACATGGCTGTACCATTCTGCATTCCCACCAGCAGTGAATGAAAGTTCTGGTTGCTCCATGTCCTCACCAGCACTGGCATTGTCAGAGTCTTAAATTTCTACCATTCTAATAGGTGTGTAGGGTTATCTTGTTGTTTTGATTTTTAATTCTGTAATAATGTATGGTATTGAGCATCTTTTCAGATACTGTTTGCCATTTGTATGTCTACTTTGGTAACATATCTGTTCAGATCTTTTATGCATGTTTAAATTGGGTTATCCATGTCTGTTTGATTTTTAAAAATCATGGGCATGCATTTACTTCTATCACAGAAAATCTAGTTATTTTAATATATACTGCTATTTAAAATTTGTATTATGTCTCAAGTAGAACTTTTATTCAAATGTACTTTACACTGTCTGCATTGTTAAATTAAAGAGTGTGTTGGCGAAATTTCCTTATGACTTGGGGATTCTCTATATGAATAAATACACACTGGAAATGAAGAGCAACCAGATGACTCGGGATCAGGAATGGGTAATGGGGTCTGGCTGTAGTAGTGACCTTGTTCTTAGTGGTTTCATTACTTAATTCACATTCTTTTCTCTCTTTCTCTCTCTTTTACCATGACTTATTTTGCTTTTATTAAAAAATAATTTAATTTTTTTTAGGGGCGCTGGGTGGCTCAGTCGGTTAAGCTTCTGCCTTCAGTTCAGGTCATGATCCCAAGGTTCTGGGTGTTGGAGCCCTGCTCAGTGGGCTCCCTGCTTCTCCCTCTCCCTCTGCCTGCTACTCCCCCTGCTTGTGCTATCTCTCTCTGTCAGATAAAGTCTTCAAAAAAGTTAAATTTAATTTTTTTTAAATAATAAGACTTTGAACACTTATCTGGAAATTAGTCCTTGTTGCAACAAGGCCCTTGTTTCTCCTTGTACTTTGTACCCATTTGCAGTGTCAGCTTCAATTTTTTTTTTCTATCACTCACATATAAAGTTGGAGCAAATCATGTACACCTGGGTTCATTTCTAGACAATTAAAGTCTCACATGCCAAGGTAGTTTTTGCAGCCTTAGAAGAGCATGATCTTTTGTCACTGTTCCCATCTGAGCCCTCATCAAGAACCTTCCTCTGTTCATCTGTGAGTTTTGTGGCTGACCAGCCACCGCTCTATGCTTCTTCTCAGCTTCTCCATACATGTAGCTCCTTAGTGCTTTTCCTCTGGTTCCCATGCCCCCTTTCCATGTAAGAACCTGCTCCTGGTTGTGCAGGGGAGACATCCCTCAAAACCCACATGTGTGTCACCACCACCATGTCCCTTTTGTGGACATGGGTGCAGGCCACTGTTTTCTAGAGAAAGCTTAGATCTTTTATTTTTATTTTTTCATTTTAACTGTAATTCTAAACAGTTCACATTAGTATCATATTAGTTTCAGGTGTGTGTGCAATATAGTGATTCATCATGACAAGTGCCCTCCCTTAATCCCCGTCATCTCTTTCACCCCCTCCCCATCCACCACCCCTCTGGTAACCATCAGCTTGTTCTCTATAGTTGAGTCTGTTTCTCAGTTTGTTTCTCCCTCTCTCTTTGATTTTTTCCTTTCCTCATTTGTTTCTTAAATTCCACATGAGTGAAATCATATGGTATTTGTCTTTCTCTTACTGACTTGTTTTACTTACAGTTATGCTTTCTAGCTCCATCCATGTTGTGGCAAATGGAAATATTTCATTCTTTTTTATGGCTGAGTAATATTCTATTGTATACCAGCTTCTTTTTCCATTCATCAATCAATGGACACTTGGGTTCGTTCCCTAGTTTGGCTATTGTAAATAATACTGCTATAAACCTTGGGGTACGTGTAACCCTTTGAGTTAGGAACCTCCATACTGTTTTCCACAGTAGCTGCACCAGTTTGCATTCCCACCAATAGCATATCCTTGCCAACACCTGTTGTTTCTTGTGTTACTAATTTTAGCCATTTAGGTCTTTTATTTAATTCTTTAACTAAATCATAAGCACAAAGAGGTTTTTAGAGAAATCACACATTTAATGTTAGATGTGGTGGTTTTTCCTGTCAGGATTGCTCAGCTCCTATAGGGAATGTGATCTCAAGAACTGCCTTCTTCCCTCTGCTTTTTAATTTTTTTTTAATGGTTATTATTTTTTTTAGAGAGAAAGAGAGAGAGGGTATGGGCATGTGTGGGCAGGGAGGGCAAAGGGAGAGAGAGAATCTTAAGCAGACTCCATGCTGAGTGCAGAGCCTGATGGGGGCTCCATCTCATGATCCTGAGATCATGACCCTGAGATCATGACCTGAGCTGAAATCAAGAGTTGGATGCTTAACAGACTGAGCCACCCAGGCGGCTCCCCATCCCTCTGCTCTCTTTAAAAAACCCTGTACTCAGGGCACCGGGCTGGCTTAGTCAGTAGAGCATGCGACTCTTGATCTTAAGGTTCTGAGTTCAAGGTCTATGCTGGGCTGAGAGCTTACTTAAAAAAACACAAAACCTGGGTGCCTGGGTGGATCAGCAGGTTAAAGCCTCTGCCTTCAGCTCAGGTCATAATCTCAGGGTCCTGGGATTGAGGCCCGCATCAGGCTCTCTGCTCAGCAGGGAGCCTGCTTCCTCCTCTCTCTCTGCCTACTTGGGCTCTCTCTCTCTCTCTCTCTGTGTCAAATAAATAAATAAAATCTTTAAAAAAAAACAAAACACAAAACCTGAAAGCAACCAGGATGTCCTTCAACAGGTGAATGTATAAAAAACCCTGTAGGGACACCTGGGTGACTCAGTGGGTTAAGTGTCGGCCTTCAGCTCAGGTCCGTATAGAGCCCTGCCTTGAGCTCCCTGCTCAGCTGGGAGACTGCTTCTCCCTCTTCCTCTGCCACTCCCCCTGCTTGTGCGCCCTCTCTCTCAAATAAATAAATAAAATCTTAAAAACAAAACAGAACCCTACAGCCCCTTTAGGCAGCTGAGCTTGTCTGGCTGAGAAGGAGGCCGGCTGACCTGAAGGTGTTCCTACAAAAATGTGAAGGAAGGAAGAACTCACACTCTTCTATCACGTTAAAACATGATTAGTGTTAAAGAGTGAGTTTGGAGGAATTTCCTGTCTTCTGAAATGAAGTTCAGAAATGTGAGTGTGGGAGTGACCTCCCAGAAGTCCAGCGGTCACCTCTCATTGACCCCTGGGGTCTGTTTTCCTGAGGCGGAGCTGCCTTGACAGGGCCTCCCTTTTCTGCCCCTGTGTCTCCAGAGTATTCTTTCACCATTGCTCCAGCACACTGACACCTGCATCTCAGCCCAGAGGGCAGGAGGGGTCCAGTGCAGCACTGGTGTCCCTCGTAAGCCAGGGCCTGTGCTGGGAAGCTCTGTGACACACGTCCCCCTTACCTGTGACAGGCACACCGGGCTTTTAGTAAGTAAGAACTTACAAGGGTTTGTTTGTCCCTGTTGCCAAGGAAGACCATCCAGGGGTGGCCAGCAGCTCCACAAGGCCAGCATGGACATGGCATCCAGCATCTTCCTCCACCCCGCGTCCCCCACAGTGCGTGGCTTCCCCTCTTGTTTACCTGGGTTTACTCCAGGAGAACTCTGTATTTCATATGCTGTTTGGTTCTATTCCAGGAGTGGTCCATGGATCATCATCAGCAGCAGCCCTTGAGAACTTGCTCAAATGCAGAATCTCAGGCCCTGCCCCAAGCCTTCTGACCGTTTGCCGGGGACTCTGTGTTGTTAACAAGCTCTCCACTTGATTTTTAGGCACATTAAAGTTTGAGAAGTGCTGGAGGTGCTTCTGTTTTCTAGGAGTACAGCTTCCCCCACGATCCAAAAGTAAATCTTTCCTGTGAAACATGTCATACACCAAAACTCCATCTAGAAAACGAAGTGTATCCCCTGCTTTCTGGAAGTTCATATTACCACCACTTTGCTTTCCTGAAAGACCATCATTAGAATGATAATGGCTTTCTTTGTAAATATTAAGGGTCTTTAGATTTCTTTCTGTTAACAAAAATGAAGTGGAGAATCCCTGTATATCTTTTGGTAGGAAAGGATAGTGGTTCTATTTCCTCTCCAAATACAGATTTTCTGGAACCATGTAAGCCACATCAATGTTAAACCTTTTGTTATCTGGTAATTTCTGGTTCTGTTGAGGTATGAAGGCCTTTTTGTATGGTGTAAATAGACCCTCGGGCTAGATCTTTTAAGAATAGGTGAACTATAACAGTCTTAGAGATTTTTGTCTGCTTATACCAAGTAATGTTAATTTCTCTTATCTTTTTCTAATTCTTGTCTTTGCATACACACCCTCCCCTTAACCTGAGTTTTCCTAAAACCATCTTTTCGGATTACAAAACATAGATGATCAGTGGGAATGCTTTCAGCTGGAAATGAAAGAAAACCCAACTCAAAATGACTTCAGCCATAGGGCCTTTATTGTCTCAGATAACTGGGAGCTCTGGAGGTAGGCCGGGCCTTAGGATTTGAATCTTTGGGGTTTTGGTTTCTTTCCCTTTTCCACTCTGCTTTTCCTGGTGTCAGCTCCATCCTGATGCTGGCTTCCATCCCATTGGCAGAATGACTGCTGCTGTTCTGGGCTGACTTCCGTAGACCGCTACAGAGAAGGAGGCAGCCGGCTGCAGGCGGCCGCTTTCTTTCCCAGAGGCCCCAGCACGCCTCCTTCATCCAGTACCTCATGTTGACTATGCCATGTACCAACCCCCATTCCAGGTGCCCGGCAAGCAGAAGGGACTCAAACAGACAAAAATCCTCACCCTCATGGAGCCTGCATTCTAGTTAGAGGACAAAGACATAAATTAAGGGAAAAGAGAAAATATAAAGTGTGTAAGTGATGAGGGTGAATGCACAGAATAAAGCAGATGAGGGAAAGAAGATGCACTGGGCTCCGGGGTGTGGAGGTAAGGCCTCTTGGGGAAGGAGGTGAGGAGGGAGCCACGTGGGCACAGGTCCTCGATACCTACTCTTTTTATACCATGGTTTTAGAATATGTCGTGTTCTTCCATTTTTTGCTTCACTTCTCTTGACATTTGGGATGGATTGTTCTTGCTCTTAAGTTTGGTTACTTTAAATTTCATGACCTCATGTTCTGGTCTCCCACCTAATCTCGTTCTTCTTCCCTTGGGAAATTATATTTGTGTCTGTCATCTGCCCTCTGGCCATGCTGGTGAGCCCTGGAACAAATCATTCATTCAATTGTTAGGGATGCTTACCTCTTCTGTCAACAAATTCCACGCCATAGTTCTCTGTCATTTCACTTTTGACTTTAAAAAGAGAACATACTATTTATGTTAACTTTCCTTATAAATGTATATACACGAAATGCTTTTTAACACTTTTTACTTTATATAGTGATTTCTAGGATATTTCCAAACTTAATATAAGGTTAGAATATGGTATCAATGATTCATTTTCATTTTGCTCATGCTTGCCATTCTTAGCCTTCATACAGGCTTTTTATTCTTCTTGTTTATTCATGAGTGGAGGACACATTTGGATGAACTTGCCACTCATTCCATCTTACTGCCCTTCCAAACCATGTTTTTCTGAAATTTGCCATTTTTAATTTGGGGGAATATGTTTCGAGCTTATTTATTGTACTAGAAATTATTTCCTATGAATAAGTATTTACTGCTAAATTAAATCATACCACTAATTGTCAACTTTGCTCATAAATGAAAATGCCTCTATGTGGTTGGCTTTTAAATGATTCATCCCCTCAGCGGGGGATGAATCCCCTTTTATTTGTTTCTCTGTGGGTGACTCTGTTGTGCCTGATTGTCATTTCTTCTAGCATGTCACTATTTTACCTCTTTTGGGCTCCTGTATCATCAAGAGTGTTTTAGTGATATCAGTCCTGGTGCTTTTAATCAGCCTCCTTGACCAGAACCTAACAGAAAACTTGATTTTGTGGTTATTGTTTTGTTGGTTGGTTGGTTGGTTTGTTGGTTAGTTGGTTGGTTTAAGCTGAAATATTGATGACTGTTAAGTTGTGTTATGTTTCTATTACATAGATTACTCCTTTGGATTTCAGAAAGACTCAACTTACTTTGTCTTCTTTCTATCATTTTGGTTTCATTTACTGGCATCATAAAGTTGCCCTATATTCTACAAGGCTCCATCCATGCACATATACTCTTGTAGGTATCTAAAACCATTCATTCAATTTGGGGTTCAAAAATTAACTGTTAAATCTTTTTCCTTCTACTTTTATATATGATTTTCTATTTTGTTATGTGTACAATCTGATTAAGTACTATAAATTCTGATCTTTGAGGTTAGAGGTCACCAAAAATGGGACAAGAAGAAAAACTCATTGGGAAGCAGGCCAAGGCTACCAAACTTTCAAGACCCAAGAAGGAACTAGTGGGCAGGGGCTTCACCATTTTTCTTAGAGAGATGACATTTTCTAGGAAATCATGGGTTTGGGCATTCATATACATCAGAGAGGGAAAGTGTAAGAGAGAGGTGACTTGGGAGCTTGAAGGCCTATGGGGAAGGGTTAAGAAACAAGATAGCCCCATGCGGGACCCCCTCAGGAGACTGGAGGGAGGAAGCCGTGTGAATAGATAAGGAGAATCCCAGCTGATCTGTCTCTCTGATTCAAGGTGGCTTTAGAACCAAGTCTGAACCTTGGCAAAAGAATAAACTATCCTGGTTATTGAATACAAGTGTGCTTCCAGGAAGGTTGGGCAAGATGACATACAGAACAGGTAGAGGGAGATAGGAGTTCTCCTTCCTAGTCATACACCATGAAACAGAAGGAAGGGGCCTAGCATAAAGGTGATAACAAAAAATGAAAATCAGGAACTCCTTGTTCAAGACTTGTGAAGAGATGAAAGTAGGCCCCCATTTAGATACCTCCAGGGGACCCACCATCTTTTGCAGTCCCACTGGGTCTAATTCAACAATAAATACAATCCCCCCTTTGATGTGTGTGTGTGTATGACATCCATATATATTCTAAGAAAATTTTATTTTAATTAAGGATCACACATGTTGAGAATAAAACATTAAGCATCCTTATAACTTTGTTTTAAAGTTGTTTTGCTTTTCAAAGGGTTTTCTGTAACTAACATAAAGGCTGAGTTCTCCATAACTCCTGGTCCATTTCTAACCTCATATATATCATATAAAACTTTAAGGAATTTCAGATTTCTCAGAAGATGGTTCTGGAACCAACAGAAGATCAGCTCCACAAGGGCAGGAATTGTGGCCTGTCTTGTTCCCTGATGGATGCCCAACACCCAGAACACACCAGGCATTCAACAGCTATTTAATCAGTATTTTTGATAACCAAATGAACCATTCTCAGTAAATCCACTTTAATAGTTGATTTTTAAGGAATACATTTTAATTGAGAATCTAGGTCTTAGGCATATTCATTTTTTACTTTTTCTGGATGCTCCTGTCAATTGTAGTATAAAAGCAATCAGGCTATGTAGCTATTACCACATTGGTATTTTCCATCTGCTAGCCACAGGTTCCCAACCTCTCATTCCAGGTAAAGGCAGAACAAACAGGCCACCATCCCTACCACCTGATGTGTAAGCAATCATATCCACACTGGCCATTTGCCTCAAAGTCCCAGGTGAAAATGTCACCTGTGGAATAAACCTACATTTGGCTTTTTTTTTTTAAGATTTTATTTATTTATTTGACAGAGAGAGACACAGTGAAAAAGGGAATACAAGCAGGGGGAGTGGGAGAGGGAGAAGCAGAATTCCTGCAGAGCAGAGAGCCTGATTCCGGGCTCCATCATGACCTGAACCTAAGGCAGACGCTTAACAACTGAGCCACTAAGACACCCCTACATTTGGCTTTTTAAATGAAGCAAGAAACAATGGAAAAATTGTTGTCAGAGTCAAACACTAGGCAACAGAGAACAGCCTTGTCCAATAGAAATACAGGGTGAGCCACATATATAATTTTAAATGTTCTGATAGCTCTATTAATTAAAAAAATTAAAAAGCTGGATTATACTTCCATTGTGGATAGACCATACTTTGTTTATCCATTCAGAAGCTGATAGACATTTGGGTCCTTTCCACCTTTGGGGCTATTGTGAATAACGCTGTTATGAATAGTCAAGTACAGGGTTTTGTGTGGACATAAGTTCTTAATTGCCTTGGGTATTTTTCCTAGTATTTTTGTGGTCTTGTTTTTACATTTAGATCTTTAATCCTTCTGGATTAGATCCTGGCATAAGATGGCCATATAAGAACAGAGTTCTTACCCTTCACTTAAAAATTGCTCATAATATTTATATTATTAAGGTGATGTTAATTGATCATCTTTTTAACAGTTAGTTGTAGATGTAAATTGTTCTTTGCAAATATGCTACTTTGTTCACAGTATGGAAGCAGGCGTTAAAATTTAAGCACAAAATATTCACTATAATTGAAAGCTAAGTAGGTTAGACTATTTCACTTTATTAATGATAGGAGGAAGAGCACTCTCCTATTTAGTAATAACACCTTAATGACTGGGAATGTTCAGTGCTAGGCCAGCTACATAATAGGCAATGTGGGACTCTAGCATAAAATGGAGAAGTCATCTTTCCACGGGCTTACCACTCTAATCCGAGGCAAATAGGCATTGTCTAATGGTTTACAACCAACCTCTGCACTGGGATGCACTAAATGCTGGGTTTGGGAGTAGGAGAAAGATACAGAAATACATACTGAGTTGCCAGCTGAACACCCCGTGGCATTGCCTGCCCTGGGTGGGGCTGGCCACTAGTTTGCTCAGACTAGAGATTCTATGGGGCATGTACGTGGCCCTTGACCTTCCCCATGCCCATGTCTAGGACCTCATGAAGGTAGAACATAATGGTTGAACATGGGCATCCCCCAACCAATGCAACCAGTTTTCACCTCTGGCAGGGGACCACAGCAGTCATGGGGAAGGGGTGGAGAGGTCCCATGGGGCCCAAGATACCATCAGCAGGAAAGAGGTGGGAAAGAACCCCTGGAGCAACAGTGGGAAGTGGGTACCATGCATGAGCTGTGGCTCCAAACCCCTGGACATGCTCTATTGTCTTACTTGACTACATATAAAAACACAAAATCAAGATTAAATTATTAAGAATTTTAAGACTGGTGAAGCCAGCCCAGGTGCAATGTAATTTCTTAACATTTTTTTTTAAAGATTTTATTTATTTATGTGACAGAGAAAGAGAGAGAGAAAGAGCACTAGCAGGGGAGTGAGAGAGGGGGAAGCAGGCTTCCCACTAGGCAGGGAACCCTATACGGGGTTCGATCCCAGTACCCTGGGATCACAACCCAAGCCGAAGGCAGACGCTTAACCAACTGAACCACCCAGGCACCCTATAATTTCTTAACTTCTTAAGATAAGTTAAACATACGGGGAAGAATTTGGTTTTATGTATGAAGTAAATATGAAATAAAGCATGATGCTGAATGATTTACTTGTAATTTTTATGTGTAGCATCTTCTTTTATAGAGGTATGATTGACGTAACGTTATCTTAGTTTCGAGTGTACCATATAATGATTCGGTATTTGCATGCACTGTGAAATGGCCACCACAGTAAGTCTAGTTACCATCCATCACCATGCAGAATTACATTTTTTTTTCTTGTGATCAGGACGTTTAAGATTTACTCTCTGGGCAGCTTTTAAATATGCACTACAATATTGTTGACTGTAGTCACAATGCTATACATTATATGCCCATGATTTTCTTATTTTGTAATTGGAAGTTTGTACCTCTTGATACCCTTTACCCATTTTGCCAATTCCTAACCCCCTCCCCTCTGGGAACCATTATTCAGTTCTCTGTATCCATGAATTTTATTTAGTTTCTTTGTTTTGGTTTTTAGATTCCCCATATAAGTGAAATCATACAATATTTGTCTTTCTCTGTCTGACTTATTTCTCTTCGCATAATATGCTCAAAATACATCCATGTTGTTACAAGTGGCAAGATTACATTCTTTCTTATGGCTAAGTAGTATTCTTGCCTCCTTTGTCATATATTAACTGATCATGTAAGCATGGGTCTATTTCTGGGCGCTCTATTCTATTCCATTGATCTATGTATTTGTTTTATGCCAATACTATACTTTTATGAATACTGTAGCTTTGTAATATAGTTTGAAATCAGAGACCATGATGCCTCTGCCTTTGTTCTTTCTCAAGATTACTTTGGCTATTTAGGATCTTTTGTGGTTCCATGCAAATTTTAGGAATATTTGTTCTATTTCTAGGAAAATGCCATTGGAATATTGATAGGGATTGCATTGAATCTGTAGATTACTTTGGATAATACCAACATCTGAACAATACTGATTCTTCCAACTTGTGAGCATGGAAAATCTTCCCATTTATTTTTGACTTCGATTTCTTTCATCAATGTATTATAATTTTCAGGGTGCTGGTCTTTCACCTTCTTGGATAATTTATTCTTAAGTATTTTATTCTTTTGATGCCATTGTAAGTGGGTTGTTTTCTTAATTTTTCTTTCTTTTTTTTGAGATTTTATTTATTTATTTGACACAGAGAGAGAGATCAGATCACAAGTAGGCAGAGAGGCAGGCAGAGAGAGAGGAGGAAGCAGGCTCCTGGTTGAGCAGGGAGCCTGATGCGGGCCTCGATCCCAGGACGCTGAGATCATGACCTGAGCCGAAGGCAGAGGCTTTAACCCACTGAGCCACCCAGGCGCCCTTAATTTTTCTTTCTGATAGTTCATTATTAGTGTATAGAAATGCAATAGATCTTTGTGTATTGATTTCGTATCATGCAACTTTATGGAATTTGTTTGTTCTAATAGTTTTTTGGTGGAGTCTTTTGGGTTTTCCATCTATAAAATCACGTGACAGATTCACTTCTTTCATTCCAGTTTGGATGTCTTTTATTTCTTCTTCTTGCCTAATTGCTCTGGCTAGGACTTCCAGCACTATATTTAATAAAAATGGTGAGTGTAGGCATTCTTGTTCCTGATCTTAGAGGACAGTTTTTCACTGTTGAAAAACATCTTAGCTGTGGGTTTGCCATATCTAGCCTTTATTATGCTGAGATACGTTCCCTCTGCCCACTTTGTTGAAAGTTTTTGTCGATGAATGGATGTTGAATTTTGTAATATGCTTTTCTGTATCTATTGAACTGATTGTATGATTATTATCCTTCATTTTGTTAATGTGGTATATATCACATTGATTTGTGGACACTGAACCACTTTTGAATCTCTGGAAAAAATCCCCCTTGGCATGGTGCATGATCCTCTTAATGTATTATTAAATTCAGTTTGCTAGTAGTTTTTTGAGGATTTTTGCATCTATGTTTATCAGGGATATTGGTCTTTAATTTTCTTTTTGTGGTGTCTTTGTCTAGTTTTGGTATCTAGTTTTGGTATCAGAGTAATGCTGGCCTCCTAAAATGAGTGTAAGTATACCATCTTCTTCATCTTTTGTTTTCTGGAAAAGTTTGAGAATTGGTACTTTTTCAAATTGAATTTTTTTCTTTTTTTCAAATTTTTATTTACATTCTAGTTAGTTAACATATAGTGTAATATTGGCTTCAGGAGTAGAATTTAGTGATTCATCACTTATGTATAACATCCAGTGCTCAACACAATATCTCCTTAATACTCATCACCCATTTATCCTATACCCAGCACCTTCCCTCCATCAATCCTCAGTTTATTCTCAGTAAGAGTCTCTTATGGTTTGTTTCTCTCTTTTTTTTTTCCCTTCCCCTATGTTCATCTGTTTTTTTCCTTAAATTCCCCATGAGTGAAGTCATATGGTATTTGTCTTTCTCTGACTGACTTATTTCACTTAGCATAATACACTCTAGCTCCATCCATATCATTGCAAATAGCAAGATTTCATTCTTTTGAGTAATATTCCATTGTATGTGTATGTGTGTGTGTATATGTGTATATATACATATACATATAAACACATATGTACATATATATGTACATATATATACATATATGTATATAATACACACACCACATCTTCTTTATTCACCAGTCAATGGACATTTGGGCTCTTTCCATAAGTTTTGGTAATGCTGTTATAAATATCAGGGTGCTTGTGCCTTTTGAATCAGTGCTTTTGTATCCTTTGGGTAAATACCTAGTAGTACAATTGCTGGATCATGAGGTAGTTCTATTTTTCACTTTTTGAGGAACCTCCATACTGTTTTCCAAAATGGCTGTACCAGTTAGCATTCCTACCAACAGTGTAAGAGGGTTCCCCTCTCTCCACATCCTCACTAACATTTATTGGTTTTTTGTGTTGTTAATTTTAGCCATTCTGACTGGTGTGAGATGGTATATCGTCATGGTTTTGATTTTTATTTCCCTGATGTCTGTTGGCCATCTGGATGGCTTCTTTGGAAAGATGTTTATTTATGTCTTCTGCCCATTTCTTAAGTGGATTATTTGTGTTTTGGGTGTTGAGTTGGATAAGTTCTTTATAGATTTTGGATACTAACCCTTTATCAGATATGTCATTTGCAAATATCATCTCCCATTCTATAGACTGCCTTTTAGTTTTGTTAATTATTTCCTTTGCTTTGTGAGGATTGGTATTAGATCTTCTTTAAATGTTTGGTAGAATTCACCAGTGAAGCTGTCTAGTCCATGGCTTTTTTTTTTTTTGTTGGGAGATTCTTTTTTATTACTGATTCAGTTTTCTCACTAGTAATCAGTCTGTTCAGATTTTCTATTCTTCATGATCTGGTTTTGGGAGAGTGTATGTTTCTAGTAATTTATCCATTCCTTCTAGGTTGTGCAATTTGTTGGCCTGTAATTATTCAAAGTAATACCTTATGATTCTTTGTATCTCTGCAGTATCAGTTGTAATGTCTCCTCTTTTATTTCTGATTTTATTTGAGCCCTCTCTTTTCCTGGTGATTCTAACTAAAGGTTTTTCTGTTTTGTTTATCTCTTCAAAGAACCAGCTCTTAGCTTCATTGATGTTTTCTATTGTCTTTTTAGTCTATTTCATTTATTTTGACCAGAAGATCATTCTGATCTTTCAGGTATCTGATCTTTCTGATATATGCTTTCTTCTATTAACTTTGGGCTTCATTTTTTCTTCTACTTCCTTCAGGTGTAAATTAGATTATTCACGTGAGATTTTTCTTGTTTCTTAAATTGGACCTTTATCACTATGAACTTCCTCTTAGAACTGCTTTTGCTGCATCCCATAGATTTCAGTATGATGTATTTCCATTTTCATTTGTCTCAAGGCATTTTTTTTGATTTGGTTTTGGTTGTTTGATTTATTTGTTGATTCACTGGTTGTTCAGCAGTATGTTGTTTACTCTCCATGTATTAGTGATTTTTCCAGTTTTCTTCTTGTTTTATACCATTATAGTTGGAAAGATATTTGATATGATTTCAATCTTCTTAAATTTATTTAAATTTGTTTTGTGGCCTAACATATGATCTGTCCTGGAGAATGTTCCATGTTCAATTGAGAAGAATATGTATTCTATTGGTTTTGGATGGAATGTTTTGAATATCCTTATATTAAGTCCATCTGGTCTAATAAGTCATTTAGTACTAATGTTTCCTTTTTTATTTTCGTCTGGATGATCTATCCACTAATGTAGTGGGGTATTAAAGTCCCCTGCTATTAATGTATTGCTATAAATTTCTCCCACTTAGGTGCTCCTATGTTAGGTGCATAAATATTTACAAATGTTATATGCTCTTGTTAGAGTGACCCCTTTATCGTTATTTAATGAAATTCTTTGCCTTTTATTACAGTCTTTGTCTTAAAGCCTGTTTTGTCTGATATAGCTATAGCTTTGCCCTGATATAACCCCAGCTTTTTTTTTTTTTTTGGTTTCTATTTGCATGGAACATCTTTCCATCCCTTCAATTTCAACCTGTATATGTCCTTACTTCTGAAGTGAGTCTCTCGTAGGCAAGATATAAAGGGACTCCTTTAAGCTGAAAAGAAGGGCACTAGTTATATACATATATATATATAATATAAAATAATCTATTTTAAGTTCATAGCAGCTTAGGTTGAATGCATTCTAAATGTCTATATTTTTACTCCCTCTACCCCCATGTTTTGTGTTTTTGATATCATATGTTACATCTTATTTTGGGTATCCCTTAACTAATCATTGAAGTTATAGTTACTTTTACTACTCTTGTTTTTTAACCTTCATACTAGCTTTATAATTGATTAATCCACTACCTTTACTATATATTTACCTTTACCACTGAGAATTTTACTTTCATATGCTTATTAAAGTAAATGCCAATTAGTGCACTTTCTCCTATTTCTTGTAAGGCCAGTTTAGTGGTGATGAACTCCTTTAGCTTTTGCTTGTCTGGGAAATTCTTCATCTCTCAATTCTGAGTGATAGCCTTGGTGGGCAGAGGTTTCTTGGTTGGAAGCGTGTTCCTTTCAGCACTTTGCAAGTATCCTGTCACTCTTTTCTGTAAAGATTCTACTGAAAAATCTACTGATCGTCTTAGGATGGTTCCATTTTTATTTATCTTTGATATGTCCCAGTTGTTGAGAGTGTACCCAAAGCCTGTCAGTGTTCCAAAAGGAGAATTCATTCATTGCCAACTTTCAGGCTGATTGGAAACCAGTTGTTTTTCTCTTGCTGCTTTAAAAGTCTCTCTTTGTCTTTAACTTTTGGCATTCTAAATGCTTATTAGTGTGGATCTTTTTGAGTTTATCTAATTTGGAACATCCTGTGCTTCCTGGATTTTGGATGTCTGTTTCCTTCCCCAGGTTAGGAAATTTCTCAGCCTTTGTTTCTTCAAATGAGTTTTTGCCTTGTTCTCTTTGTTTCTTCTGGGACTCCTATAGTGGGAATGTTATTCTGTTTGATATTGTCCCATGGGTCCCTTAAGCTACCTTCACTTTTTACATTTCTTTTTCTCTTCACTGTTCTGTGTGGGTGAATTCCACTGCCCTATCTTCTACATTATTGATTGTTTCTTCTGGTTCATCTAGTCTACTGGTGAAACCCTCTAGTATATTTTTCAGTTCGGTTATTGTATTCCTCAGCTCTGTGACTTCTGTTTGGTACTTTCTTATATTGCCTATATCTGTTGAAGTTCTCACTGTGGTCATTCATACTTCTCCCAAGTTTGATGAGCATCTTTATGACCATCATTTTGAACTCTTAATCAGGTAAGTTACTTATCTTCATTTCATTAGGAGTTTTTCTGAGGTTTTGTCTTGTTCTTTCATTGGAAACATATTCCTGTTTACTCATTTTGCTTGACTCTGTCTGCATTTGTTTTTATGTTTTAGGCAAAACAAGTAACTTTTCCAATCTTGAAGGAATGACCTTGTGTAGGGGAAGAACCTATTTTTTAACCTTGCTCTAGCTCTTGGTTGTCTCTCGACCCTTTGTGATTATCTAAGCAGCCTGATTTATCCCTGATATGTCCCAGTTGTTGAGAGGATACCAAAAGCCTTTTCAGTGTTCCAAAGGGAGAATTCATTCATTGCCAACTTTTCAGGCTGATTGGAAGCCAGACTCTCGAGCAGACCCTCAAGCAGCAGCTTTCAAAGTATGCAATAGATGCAAGTTCCATGGGACTTCAGTCATAAATCCTGCTGGCCTTCAGACCAGGTAGTTCGGAGGTGTCTCTTGGATGATATTTATAAAATTTGGGGCTTCAAATGAGCATGTAAGCTCTTTTCTGGGTGTTATTGGCAAGCTGTAGCAAGACTGAGGGAGAGCACAACGCTGGCATCCCTTGGCCTACTTTCTCTGTGAATACTCCATAGCTTCTAGATGTGTGGTGAATCTGAGGCCTGCCCCTCAGGCTGGAGCTCCAGGACAAGTACATAGGCCTTTTCCACAGAAAGATGGGGATGTGTTACAGGTCACTCTCTCTGCCATGTCTTGGGGGGCGGTATCCTGCCAAGAACTAGCTCGGTGATTTTTACAGCCCCATGGGACCCAAGAGCACAAGCCTCCCTGACTACCAGAGCCAGGTGATTGAGGAGAGAACCCTGTGTGAACTGTGCATGCCAGAGAGTTTCAGCGAGGCAGTGGGAAAGTGCAGGGCTGGGGTGTGCCTGCCGGCTTTAGTGGGCAGCAGGGGAGCACAGGGCCCATGTGCCTGCTGGTTTTATTGGGGCAGTGGGAGAGTGCAGGGACTGTGTGTGCCTCTTGGTACTAGCAAAGTAAATGGGGAGCACAAAATGACACCTTTCAGGCCTCTGTCTCTGGAGAGAGTTCCAACAGGCTCCTTCCCCCTCCAGCAGATGCTTGAAGATTAGCAAATGACTCTCCTTCACATGTAATGTAGGTAGTTTTCAAACTGCTGCTTTTACACTGGGCCCCAGGGTGAGTGAGTCTGCATGCAACCCCTTCAAGAGCAATATCTTTAGGTCCCTTCAGATCTTCAGGTCTCTATGGGTATAAGCCCCAGTGGTTTTCAAAGACAGGTGGTTTGGGGGCTCATCTCTCCCGAGGACTGGGGTATCTGAGGTGGGGCACTAACCCCTCACTCCTCAAGGAGTAGCTCCATATTTGTGAGATCTCTCCCAATCATGGGTGAGGTTTTTGGCAAGACTGTGTTTCTGCCTCTCCTACCATTTTGATGTGGCCCTTTATTGCTCGTTCCGAAGGAGCCATTCAGCTAGTTTTGAGGTCTTTTTCAGAGGAAATTATTCCACATGTAGCTGTATGTTTGGTGTGTCTGTGGGAGGAGAGGAGTTTAGGATCTTCCTATGTCTCCATCTTAGACCACCCCATCTTTCTGCACATTTCAAATTAAATGCATTTAGAATATAACTTTGTGTTGTCTCTGGTTAATGAGAATATCAGTGATTTTTACCTTATTCTCTGTACTATTTTGCCTTTTTTTACAGATTTTCTAGAATGAAATGAGTTACTTTTATAATTAATCAAACCCTAAGGGTAGATAGATAGATACACTAGATACCATTTTATGCATAGGTGATATTTTATAATTTTGTCTTCTTTTGGGGGGGATACATATTTTAGTACTTTAACCTAAAAAATAAAACGTATCTCTCCTCATCCAGGTCTATTAAAATAAGATTAGCCTCTTTGTTGGATACTCCTGGCGTTGAAAATCTTGTTAGCACTCTCATGCTGAATAAAAGTATATTGGAGGATTTAAAGCAATACAATGAGGCTCGCAGAGACCATGTAAGTACCTGCGATGACGAGATTGGCTTCCTTTTCCTTGTGATATGGGCCATTATGACCCATGTAGGTTCAACCTTGAAGTTTCCTTGGATCTCAGTTGGGGATAGTTGGAGAATTGTACAGTGATAGGAAGTGGGCAGAGGTAAGGTTGGAAGATGGGAGCAAGAAAAGAAAAGCTAAGGAGACTGAGGTTTAAGGATGTGAGACTGTTCACTGGTGGCCCCAAGGTGGGGTGCTGATCAGATATTCTTTTTTTTTAAGATTTTATTTATTTATATGACACACAGAGAGAGATTATGAGTAGGCAGAGAGGCAGGCAGAGAGAGAGGAGGAAGCAGGCTCCCTGCTGAGCAGAGAGCCTGATGCTCTCTCGATCCCAGGACCCTGAGATCATGATCTGAGCCGAAGGCAGAGGCTTTAACCCACTGAGCCACCCAGGCGCCGAGATATTCCAAACCCTTATCATAGGTATGGAAAGTCTGGACTCGATCTAGACAAGTATCCTGAAACAGGATAGATCTCAGGGCTTAGAATAGGCAAATCTGACTGAGGTTAGGGAACGGTAGCTCAGGAATCTGTGGGTCCCTGGTGCTCACCTAGCAACACTGAATATCATACTTAGGATAGTGGGACCCCATTTTATCCTCCTGGGTGGTGATTCTGTCTAGACTTCTTTGTTGAGCTGCCTACATTCTCAGTTAATGGATGGGCTGTCAAATATCTGTGTGACAAGTGTTGGGTTCTCTTTCTAGAGACCATGATGATCAACTTAACCAGACACGGAATAGTGCATGTAGTTAGATAAATTCTTAATTACTTTTTTGATAAATTTTATTTTGAAAAAGTTTTATTGAACTGTAACCAATAAACAGCTTCACAGATTTCACAATTTGAATACACCATGTAATTAATGAGCACCTGTTTCAGGAAATAAACTAACCCCAACCTGCTTGAACTCTCCCTCATGTTCCCATTCAGTTACTTTCTCCCCAGGTTAATACCACCTTGACCTCTAAGACCATAAATTGGTTATCCCTGGTTTTGAAATTTATTAAAAGTGATCCCATAGTATGTTTTCTGATATCGGGCTTTTTGGCTCAGCACTCTATCTGTGAGATTCACCCATATTGTGCTGTAAAGTATTTCATTGCATGAAGATACCAGAATTTATTTCTTCTTTCTACTGTCATTTGGGGGAGTTTCCAGTTGTTGGGTCTTTTGAATAGCTACTTTGGTTAAACTTTGAAGTCATCAAGAGGGAGACACCAAACACCTAAACACAGTGAAATAGTTGATATTTATCAAGGTATCAAATTAAAAAAAAACTTCTCTCTAGCACATGTTTTTTGTTTTGGTTCATCTTGCTCTTTTAGTTTTTTTTTTTTTTCATTTTTTTGCTCCTTCCCTCCTGACCTGCCATTGCAGTATGATGTATCATACTGGTTCTTAAAGTGTGGTTTAAGGAGTCAAAGGGGTCTCTGAAACATAAATTTTCAGAGGGCTCTGTGAAGTAAAACTATTTCCATAATAAGAGTGAGAAACTGTTTTCCTTTTCCACTGTGTTGATATTCACACTGATGGTGCAAGCACAGTGTGGGCAGAACCTTGGGAAACTCGGTGTGGATCAAAGCAGTGGGCACCAGATTTCACTGGTTTCTTCATTGTCATTCACTCATAGTAACAAGAGGAAAAGAGAGCCTAGTGAACATAGCATTGCACATCAACAGACTGGCTAAAACACAAAGAGAAGCACCATTAAATGCTGGGAGGAATGCAGGGAAATAGAATCATATATATATTGCCAGTGGGAATGTAAAATGATATCATTGCTCTGGAAGGCATTTTGGCTCTTTCTTCAAAAACCTCAATGCAACAATCATATGACCTAGTAATTGCACTCTTGGGCATTTATCCTGGATAAATGAAGACTTGTACACAAATGTTCATAAGCAGTCAGAATCGGTCGAGATGTCCTTCAACAGGTGAATAGGTAAACTGTGACACATCCATGCCGTGGAGTAATAGTTAACAATACAAAGGAATGAATTGTTGATGTTTACATCAACTTGGATGAACTGGCAGAAAATTGCGCTGATTTGGGGACGGGAAGGGGAAAACCAAACTGTAAAGGTTACATACTGTATGATCGCACCTACTTTACATTGTTGAAATAAAACAATTTTATTTATTTATTTTTTAATTATTATTATTTGCCCCAGGGATATAGGTCTGTGAATCATCAGGCTTACACCTTTCACAGCATTCACCATAGTACAAACCCTCCCCAATGTCCATAACCCATCCACCCTATCCCTACCCTCCCAACCCCCAGTAACCCTCAGTTAGTATTGTGAGATTAAGAATCTCTTATGGTTTGTCTCCTTCCCCATCCCATCTTGTTTCATTATTTTTCCCTCCCTACCCCCTACAACCTCCACCCTGCCCCTCAAGTTTCTCATATCAGAGAGATCATATGATAATTGTCTTTCTCTGATTGACTTATTTCACTCAGCATAATACCCCCTAGTTCCATTCATGTCGTTGCAAACAGCAAGATTTCATTTCTTTTGATAGCTGCATAGTATTCCATTGTATATATATACCACTTCTTCTTTATCCATTCATCTGTTGATGGACATCTAGGTTCTTTCCATACTTTGGCTATTGTGGACATTACTGCTATAAACATTCAGGTGCATGTGCCCCTGAGGATCACTACCTTTGTATCGTTAGGGTAAATACCCAGTAGTGCGATTGCTGGGATGTAGGGTAGCTCCATTTTCAACTTTTTGAGGAACCTCCATACTGTTTTCCAGAGTGGCTGCACCAGCTTGCATTCCCACCAACAGTGTAGGAGGGTTCCCCTTTCTCCACATCCTCGCCAACATCTTTCGTTTCCTGACTTGTCGATTTTAGCCATTCTGACTGGTGTGAGGTGGTATCTCACTGTGGCTTTGATTTGTCTTTCCCTGATGCTGAGTGATGTTGAGCACTTTCTCATGTGTCTGTTGGCCATTTGGATGTCTTCTTTGGAGAAGTGTCTGTTCATGTCTTCTGCCCATTTCTTGACTGGGTTATTTGTTATATGGGTATTGAGTTGGAGAAGCTCTTTATAGATTTTGGATACAAGCTCTTTATCTGATATGTCATTTGAAAATATCTTCTCCCATTCTGTCGGTTGTCTTTGGTTTACTGACTGTTTCCTTTGCTGTGCAAAAGCTTTTAATCTTGATGATGTCCAATAGTTCATTTTGCCCTTGTTTCCCTTGTCTTTGGTGATGTTCCTAGGAAGAAGTTGCTGCAGTTGAGGTCGAAGAGGTTGCCGCCTGTGTTCTCCTCGAGGATTTTGATGGATTCCTTCCTCACATTGAGGTCTTTCATCCATTTTGAGTCTATTTTTGTGTGTGGTGTAAGGAAATGATCCAGTTTCATTTTCCTGCATGTGGCTGACCAGTTTTCCCAACACCATTTGTTGAAGAGACTGTCTTTTTCCCACTGGACATTCTTTCCTGCTTTGTTGAAGATTAGTTGACCATAGAGTTGAGGGTCCATTTTTGGGTTCTCTATTCCGTTCCACTGGTCTATGTGTCTGTTTTTGTGCCAGTACCATACTGTCTTGATGATGACAGCTTTGTAATAGAGCTTGAAATCTGGAATTGTGATGCCGCCAACTTTGCTTTTTTTTTTT
>LNAC01002013.1:23813-47015 GCA_002007465.1 Ailurus styani
CCCAGAGGGCAATAGGAAACCAAGCCCACATGCTTAAAGAAACAACACTGCAAACAGCCCCGGCAGAAATCGTGTGGGGCAAGCAGTGTGAAAGATACCAGTGGAGGAAGACAGGAGGGAAAGTGATTTCTTCACCTCAGAGCATGGTCCAGAAGGAGCGATCACAGGGACACGCTCCAGGAACAAAGGAGGTAGCAGGTGCATTGACCTCTCCCAATCCCAGTATAGACAACGGCCTCCTGCAGAAACCAGTGCTGTGCCTACACATTTACTTACTTACAACAAGCTCCCCCCACTCATGCACCACCTCTGATGCCACCCTCCAAGCCATGCTCCCCTTAGTCCCTGCACGGTAGGCCCTTGACTCAAAACATCAGCACAAACCATGCTGACACCCTATCTTCTGATAGCCTGGTTTTGTGGGGACTCAGTTATGGCAGCAACGGTGCAGGTCTCATTTTCCAAGCAGACCACCACACACTTCGCTACAACATGTCCCACCCTTCTCTGGGAGCAAGCATTGCCTACAATAGGCAAAGAGGGCTTCTGCAGATCACTGGACTGAAGAAAAAAGAGGTCAAGACTCAAAATCAAAGCACACAGAACACACATAAGGAGATACTCCCTGAAGTACCAGGTCCTGGGATACAGGGACCACTGCACCACAGGGAGCTAACTCTAGGACCTCTTTTCCATAAGACTATTTTCATTGACAGCAGGAGAGGTAGACAATTTTCCTAACATACAGAAACAGATGCAGAAAAGTCAGACAAAATGAGGATGGAGAGGAAAATCTTCCAAATGAAGAACAGGACAATCACAGCAACAGACCAAAGAAAAATGAAAATAAGTAAGGTAACCTGAGCGATGATTTATGATAATTGACATAAAGATATTCAGATGACCTGGGAAAGAATGGAGGACATCAATGAGTCTCTTTTTTAAAATTCTTTAAGGATTTTATTTATTTGTTTGTTGGAGAGAGAGAAAGAGAGCACAGAGAAGGGTAGCTGTGGGCATAGGGAAAAGTAGGTTTCTGCTGAGCAGGGAGCCCAATGCGGGACTTGATCCGATGGCCCTGTGATCATGACCTGAGCCAAAGGCAGGCACTTAGCCAACTGAATCACCCAGACGCCCCATCAGTGATACTGTTAACACAGAAATTAAAAAGAATAAATCAGAGATAAAGAACACAATAAAGGAAATTAAAAATACATTTTTGTTTGTTTCCTTTTTGTTTCAGAATTGGAACTTAACAAATTCATCAATTACCTGTGACACCCAGTGCTCCTCAAAACAACTCCTCTCCTTAATACCCAATTCAACAAATTCCCCCACCGCCTTGCCTTTACCACTCACCAGTTTATTCTCTGTATTTAAAAGCCATCCACTTCCTCTCCTATCTCAGATTTCAATGTATTATTTGAATGAATCAAAAGAACCGAAAGAACCGAAAACATGTGCCAAAGAATTAAAGTGCACTTAGTCCTAAACCTCAGAGATTGACGTGGAACGTACCACAAGTGGACTAACNAAGATATTTGCAAATGACATATCAGATAAAGGGCTAGTATCCAAAATCTATAAAGAGCTTCTCAAACTCAACACCCATAAAACAAATAACCCAGTCAAGAAATGGGCAGTAGACATGAACAGACATTTCTCCAAAGAAGACATCCAAATGGCCAACAGACACATGAGAAAGTGCTTTTATAATAAAAAAAAAACAAAACAAAATTAGTGTGTGTGTGTGTGTGTGTGCGCGTGCACGCGTGTAGACCAAACAGTCTTGTGAATCTAGTGTAGAGTTCTGTCTTGTGACTTAAGCATCTTCGTTCCCTTCCTTTGTGATACTGTTAGGAAATCAGGTGGACCACGTAGATGGCCCTGAGAAGAGATGGATTCCTCTCATGGAGGAAGTCGTCCCTGGTTTCCCAGCTACCACTGGCTTGCCTGGATTTTTCTTGGACCAGTGACTTGGATCTTTCATATCCTATTTCTTTTGTTCAGACTACCCAGCTTTGTTTTAGAAATTGATCTTTGATTTACCAAACTCAGAGTCAAAGGTCAAGAATGGGCTTTCATTTATTTTCTAACTAATAACTCCTACTTGATCAGAAAACTAGGGAGCAGTCTCTTAAATACCCATNTCCATGAGTACCAAGAAATATACTCAAATAATGAGAAAGTCAAAACAATGCAATTAATAGAGATGTTTGAAATGCCACCAAATAGTGGCACCACTGAGCAATCATAATTGTGAGAATTTTGCGAGAACTGCTGAGAGAGAACATGTAACAGACTACTCTTCTCTGTACTTTGTGTAGCTGTGTCCTGGGTGATATGTGTCATTCTTTGCCACTAAAAAAGCTTTCAAAATAATGCAAACCAAATGAAACCAAATAATTATCTTTATGTAATTTGTGTTTTTTCTAGCTTTATTAAAAAATAATTGTGCTATAACAATGGGTGATGTTGAAGTATACAACATGATGATTTAACCTACATATATTTTACAATTGGATAGTAAAAAATGTTAGCCAAGGGAGACTGCGTGGCTCAGTGGGTAAGCCTCTGCTTTGGCTCAGGTCATGATCTCAGGGTCCTGGGATTGAATTCCACATTGGGCTCTCTGCTCAGCAGGGAGCCTGTTTCCTCCTCTCTCTCTGCCTGCCTCTCTGCCTACTTGTAATCTCTCTCTCTCTCTGTCAAATAAATAAAATCTTTAAAAAAAGGTTAGCCAACACTTCCATTAGATCACATAATTATATTTTTTGTTTGTTTGATGTGTGTGTGTGTGTGTGTGTGTGTGTGTGTGTGTTTTAAGGGAGTTAAGATCCACTCTCTTAACAAATTTCAATTGTACCATCCCATCCATGTATGGAATTATCATGCCATTTTTTATATCCTATCCTCATTTTATGATAATGGACTAAACATTGAATAATGTTACTTTGTAGGTATTGAATTCCCTACATCTTATAAATCTGAGGTTCCTTACTTAGTCTGCTACAAAGCTAAAGTTAGAACTTGGTACACTTCAGAGCATGATATATATTTATTCTCCTAAAATAGGTTTATCTTAAGTTTTGAAAGCATGAATATATGGAAGGCACACCTTGCTATCCAGGACACAGACATACAGATCTAGCAAGTACAGTGTATTATGATGCCTTGTTACTTTAAGTGGATCCACACACTGGCAGCACCAGCATCAACTGGGGATTTTGGAAAAGCAGAATCTCAGGACATATTCTGATCTGCTAAACAGAAATCTCCCCACTTGTATCGTCAGCACATTAAAATATATCTTCACCTATAAACTATGTGGTATGATATCATTAGGAAAATCTAAGTAAAAAATTACATTTACATGTAAAACAGCATAATATGGAGGATGCATACATGTCTTGAAACAACACCTGGGAATATGTGTTAGTTGGTTCCAAGGGGAATATTTGCAGCAAGAGAGCTTTGCACATTCTTCAGGAGTATAAACAAAGTACATTACTCTCACCAGAGAAGGTGCCTGGGGGAATATCTGAGCAAATCTGCAAAAGCACCACCTTTCCTATATCTCCATTACAACTTAAATTCTGGAGCGACACGAGATAAAACCAATCTTATCAACACTTGAGTTCCATAGCTCATTTATGATCTTTCCTTGAATACATAGTATGCCAGGTCCTTCAGACTGACAACAAAGAATCTCCTGAAAAATGCCCCTATGTTTTCTGAAACCATGTCAAACTGTTTCCTTAAGGTATGAGATTATATATATATATATATATATATATATGTATATATAGTATGACAAATATATATATTTATACATTTTATGTATTTATATATATATATTATATGGGAATACTGTTCCCATCGTTAAGAATTAAGTAATAATTACATATAAAATTAAAGGTGATGGGTATTAAGAAGGGCACATATGGCATACAGCACTGGGTGTGGTGCATAAACAATGGATCTTGGTTCATGGAAAAAATAAAAAAGTAAAAAATAAAAATAAAATGAAATAAAATAAATAAAATGGCTTTTAATAAAATAATAATATACTACTATCCTATAAATGATATGATATAAGTAAAATGATAAGTTAATATCAAGCTGTCAAAGTTTTATTTAGACTTATTTTTAAAACAATAAACTGGTAATGTCCAATAACCATTAATTCAACAATTATGAATATATCATCTACTTCTTGTTATACATTGAGGTAGCTTTGAGGAAATAAAATAAAATTTTAATGCTGGGAGTTTATAGTAAAAATATATGCTTCAGAGTGAGTATTTTCCTCAGAGTGGGTCATATCAGGGGAAACAACAAAATACTGGAAAATTATAATTTTAATCAACATAATAGTTCATACTTTTACTTAAGAAAGCTTTGAAATAAATCAACAAGCAAACATGTCCAATCTTTACTGGCAGTATAAATGGTGCTGAATTCCAGGAAGATGAGCATATATGTAAATTACATATCACAAAAACATATCAAAAATAAGTATGATGGGCGCCTGGGTAGCTCAGTGGGTTAAAGCCTCTGCCTTCGGCTCAGGTCATGAACTCAGGGTCCTGGTATAGAGGCCCACATCGGGCTCCCTGCTCAGCGGGGAGCCTGCTTCCTCCTCTCTCTCTGCCTGCCTCTCTGCCTACTTGTGATCTCTCTCTCTGTGTCAAATAAATAAATAAAATCTTTAAAAAAAAGTATGATGGTTGATTGGATCCAAAAGAGGATTTCAAGAATATACATGATCCTGCTTTCGTAAAATGTTTCACGTAAAAAAATATTGATGGTTAGGATCCTTCTAAGAAAACAAATACCAAGAAGGAGGTAGAACATTTAAACACTCCAAAGAACCACAGCTTTGGGATTATTAGAGATATATGTGATTTTATAAAATTTTTTAAAAAGCTTAATTAAAGAATAATTGATATGCAAAGACATCCCTGCACATTTAATGTATAGAATTTGATGCACTTGGTATTATGCCAATGCCCGTGATATTATCACTGCAATTAATGTAATAAACATACCCACCATCTCCATGAGTTCCCGTATGTCCCCTTTTGTCCCCAGTAGTACTTGTGATCTACCATGTCAACAGAATTGTAAATGCACAGTAGTATGCTGTTAGCTGTTATACAGCAAATCTCTAGAATTTATTCTTGTATAACTAAAATGTTATAGATCATTAAACTATTTAGATCATGGGAAATTCTTAAACTGCTTAAACTGTAACTTTCTTACCTGTAAAATGGGAACAGTACAATGAACCCATAGAAAGAATTAAAGATAAAATAACTTATGCAAACTGTTCAGTCCAGTGAGTGGGAGAACAAGTAATGTTGCTTGAATTATAGTTCCTACACTCTCCCATGATTTCCCTACACCCTCGATGAGACCTGGAAATTGAGCAAGGAATTCCATTAGAAGATCAATGTTTAGCTACATGGCATTGAGGTGAAGGATCAAGATGAGCACTTGACATTCTCTCACCAGCACTATCCCATTTTAAGGGACTCAGGATGCAGCAACCAGGTGATGATGGCTTCTGGAAGAGTGCTGATTTCTAGTATCATGATGAGAGGTGGAGAGTGATGACTTAGGGACAGGTGTGACTGCTGATTACATCAGGTTGAAGATTTGGGGAAAAAACAAAAAAACAGTAAAAAATCAACAAACAAGAAAAAAAACAACAACACTGAACATCTGGAAACAAATTGGGGTTGTTAGAGATGGCTTCAGCCAAAAAAAAAAATGATGGCAGGTTTTCAGAATGATTTTCAGGGAAAAAAGGTGACCAGATGTAGCTAGAAGGATGACTCTTCCAAGTTCTAGAAAACATCACTTTGAGCAAATGACAGGATCTCTGACATAATTAACAGAAATACTAATGATATACCAGGACTGAAGTGACCGTCTCATCAATACAGCTGCAAAAGTTCACTAGCGATAACAATAAACATTTCCTCTGCAAGTATATTAGCATTTTCTCAAAAGTGTAATAATAACATTGCTTATTAATGAATTTGACTTAAAAATAATAACTCTAAAAGTTCAGATGGAAGTGTTGGGCTACGGATTTCAACTCACTCTTTCTTGGATATGTAACTCAATTTACAACATGATTTTTTCCCTTAACCACGTTGTGGAGAAAAGGCCAGAGAATAAGGAAGGCACCTAGGCACTGAGGTTTAGATCAATTGTTAAAGCAAAACAAAACAACAACAGCAACAACAAAACAGATTAAAGATTATCTCTATTTTTTATATTTTTCTATCTTATTTTGTATTTAATAGACACTATTTTTGTGGCAGCAGTGTTCACAAAAGTATCAACATGCACTTTTCCCCATTAACCTCCTGCACTACAGTGGTACAATTTTCATTTTTTTTATGATCGGCGAACCTACACTGAAACATCATCATCACTAACATCCACATTTACATTATGATTCACTCTTGGTGCTGTATACTCTGTGGATTTGGACAAATGTGTGACACATAATACATGACACGTATGACAATGTGGCTTATAATACCAAGCCACACTATGGTATTATACAGAGTAGTTTCATAGTTTCTAAAAACCCTCTGTGCTCTACCAATTTATCACTCCAAACAAATCCTCTGGCAACTACTGAAATTTTTATAATCTCTTCAAATTTGCCTTATTCAGAATGTCACATAGCTGTGATGATAGTTTGAAGCCTTTTCAGATTGATTTACTTCACTTATTAGTAAGCATGGAAGTTTTGTCCCTATTTATTCATTGCTTGATAGCTTATTTCTTTTTAGCCCCGAAGAGTATCCTATTGCCAAAATATACCACAACCTATCCACTTTCCTACTGAAGGGTATCTTGGTTGATTCCACGATTTGGCAGTTAGGAATAAAAGTTGCTATAAATATCTGTGGGCAGGTTTTCTTTGAGCATAAGTTTTCAAATCCTTTCAGTAAATGCCAAGGAATATGATTACAGGATTGTATACTAAACATACAGTTAGGTTTTTGTTTGTTTTTGTTATTGTTATTGTTTTAATAAACCATCAGGCTGTCTTCCAAAGTGATTGCACCAGTTTGCATTTCCTCAATGATGAGTTAAAGTTCCTGTTGATCCATACACTCACTAGCATTTAGTGTTGTCATTATTCAAATTTTGACCATGCTAATAAATGTTTAGTGGTACTTCATTATTTAAATTTGCATTTCCCTGATGACAAAAGATGTGGAAGACCTTTCCATATGCAAAGCCATGGGAAAATACAATAGGACAACAAGGGGTGTGAGCTAAATAAAGCTAACTGAGGGAAACCTAGCAAGTTTATATCCTTCTCAGTATCCTGTGGTCTTATAGATGGGGTTGTTCTTTTCTTCCATGTACAGGGAGAGCACCTCTCATACAATGGAATTATGACTTCCTTCAGGAGAAATTCAGAATGTACCTGCCATTTCAACATTGTTCAGCTTGAAATATTCAATAGTCGTGGTGTCATATTTTAGGTAGAATTTCCTGAACTCCATCATTAGGTCAGAACATCAGAACAAACAGTAAATGTTACAGTACTTTATTATTTTCAATGCTTACTACTCATGAAAATTTATGCACAGAAAGTAACATTCCTCCAAATATGTGAATTTTATTCTTTTTTAATTTATTGAAATAATTTATATGTCAGAGAGAGAGATAGTGAGAGGGAACATGAGCAGCAGGCAGACGTAGAAGCCAGGGAGTCTGATGTGGGGCTTGATCCCAGTACTCCAAGATCATGACCTGAGCCAAAGACAGATGGTTAACTGAGTGAGCCATGTAGGAGCCCCTAAATGTGTGAAATTTACCTCCAATTACTAGTTTCTACTCTAGGCAACTTATTTTTTAATGATTTAGTCCAAGATGCTCTACCCTCTTTCTTTCTTTCTTTCTTTCTTTCTTTCTTTCTTTCTTTCTTTCTTTCTTTCTTTCTTTCTTTTCTTTTTTCTTTTTCTTTTCTTTCTTCCTTTCTTTCTTTCTTTACACTACTTTCACCTATTTATAAACACAACCTTTTTTTTCCATTTCTTTTATTATTATTATTCGCCCCAAGGGTACAGGTCTGTAAATCATCAGGCTTACACCTTTCACAGCATTCACCATAGCACAGACCCTCCCCAACGTCCATAACCCATCCGCCCTATCCCTAGATTCCCATCCCCCAGTAACCCTCAGTTTGTTTTGTGATTTTAAGTCTCATGGTTTGTCTCCTTCCCGATCCCATCTTGTTTCTTTATTTTCCCTCCCTACCCGCCATGATCCCACCCTGCCCCTCAAGTTCCTCATATGAGAGGTCATATGATAATTGTCTTTCTCTGATTGACTTATTTTGCTTAGCATAATACCCTCTAGCACCATTCATGCCATTGCAAATGACAAGATTTCATTTCTTTTGATGACTGCATAGTATTCCATTGTGTGTATATATATATATATATATATATATATATATATATATATATATATATATATANATATACCACATCTTCTTTATCCATTCATCTGTTGATGGACATCTACGTTCTTTCCAAAGTTCACTGGGTCATAGGGTAGCTCTATTTTCAACTTTGTGAGGAAGATCCATACTGTTTTCCAGAGTGGCTGCACCAGCTTGCATTCCCACCAACAGCGTAGGAGGGTTCCCCTTTCTCCGCATCCTCGCCAACATCTGTCACTTCATGATTTGTTGATTTTAGCCATTCTGACAGGTGTGAGGTGGTATCTCACTGTGATCTTGATTTGTATTTCCCTGGTGTCGAGTGATGTTGAGGACTTTCTCATGTGTCTGTTGGCCATTTGCATGTCTTCTTTGGAGAAATGTCTATTCATGTCTTCTGCCCATTTCTTGACTGGATTATTTGTCAAGCAACGAGTGTCTTCTGCCAAACAATTGACTGGGTGTTGAGTTTGATAAGTTCTTTTTAGATTTTGGATACAAGCCCTTTATCTGATATGTTATTTGCAAATATCTTCCCATGTTCTGTCAGTTGTCTTTGGGTTTTGTTGACTGCTTCCTTTGCTGAGCAAAAGCTTTTGATCCTGATGAAGTCACAATAGTTCATTTTTGCCCTTGCTTCCCTTGCCTTTGGTTATGTTCCTAGGAAGAAGTTGCTGTGGCTGAGGTAAAAGAGTTTGCTGTCTGTGTTCTCCTCAAGGATTTTGATGGATTCCTTACTCACATTGAGGTGTTTCATCCATTTCGAGTCTATTTTTGTGTGTGGTGTAGGGAAATGATCCAGTTTCATTTTTCTGCACGTGGCTGTCCAGTTTTCCCAACACAATTTGTTGAAGAGACTGTCTTTTTCCCACTGGATATTCTTTCCTGCTTTGTCAAAGATTAGTTGACCATAGAGTTGAGGGTCCAATTCTGGGCTCTCTATTCTGTTCCACTGATCTATGTGTCTGTTTTTGTGCCAGTACAATACTGTCTTGATGATGACAGCTTGTAATCAAGCTTGACGTCTGGAATTATGATGCCACCAACTTTGGTTTTCTTATTCAACATTCCTTTGGCTATTCGGGATCTTTTCTGGTTCCATATAAATTTTAGGATTGTTTGTTCCATTTCTTTGAAATAAATTGCTGTCATTTTGATGGGGATTGCATTAAATGTGTAGATTGCTCTAGGTAGCATAGACATTTTCACAATATTTGTTCTTCCAATCCAGGAACATGGAATGTTTTTCCATTTCTTTGTGTCTTCCTCAATTTCTTTCATTCGTACTTTATAATTTTCTGAGTACAGATTGTTGGCCTCTTTGGTTAGGTTTATTCCTAGGTCTCTTAAGGTTTTGGGTGCAATTGTAAATGGGATTGACTCCTTAAGTTCTCTTTCTTCTGTTTTGTTGTTGGTATATAGAAGTATATTCTATTTCTGTGCATTGACTTTATATCCAGACACTTTACTGAATTCCTGTATGAGTCCTAGCAGTTTTGGAGTCTAGGCCTGTGGATTTCCCACATAAAGTATCATATCATCTGCAAAGAGTGAGAGTTTGACTTCTTCTTTGCTGATTTGGATGCTTTTAATTTCTTTTTGTTATTTGATTGCTGAGGCTAGGACTTCTAGTATTATGTGGAATAGCAGTGGTGATAGTGGACAGTCCTGCTGTGTTCTTGACCTTAGGAGAAAAGCTCTTAGTTTTTTTCCACTGAGAATAATATTCACTGTGGGTTTTTCATAGATGGCTTTGATAATATTGAGTTATCTACCCTCTTTGCCTACACTGTGAAGAGTTTTGATCAAGAAAGGATGCTGTACTTTGCCAAAGGCATTTTCTGCATCTTTTGTGAGGATCATGTGGTTCATGTTCTTTCTTTTAGTAATGTCTTGTATCACATTGATTGACTTGCAAATGTTAAAACAAACTTGCATCCTGGGAATAAATCCTACTTGGTCGTGGTGAATAATCCTTTTAATGTGCTGTTGGATCCTATTGGTTAGTATTTTGTTGAGGATTTTTGCATCTGTGTTCATCAAGGATGTTGGTCTGTAATTCTCCTTTTTGATGGGGTCTTTGCCTGGTTTGGGAATCAAGGTGATGCTGGCCTCATAAAAGGAGTTTGGAAGTTTTCCTTCCATTTCTATTTTTTGGAAGAGTTTCAGGAGAATAGGTATTAATTCTTCTTTAAATGTTTGGTAGAGGGCGCCTGGGTGGCTCAGTGGGTTAAAGCCTCCGCTTTTGGCTCAGGTCATTATCTCAGCATCCTGGGATTGACGCCCGCATCGGGCTCTCTGCTCAGCAGGGAGCCTGCTTCCTCCTCTCCCTGTCTCTCTGCCTGCCTCTCTGCCTACTTGTAATCTCTCTCTCTGTGTCAAATAAAATAAATAAAATCTTTAAAAAAATTATTGTTTGGTAGAATTTCCCAGGGAAACCGTCTGGCCCTGGGCTCTTGTTTTTGGGAGATTTTTGATGACTGCTTCCATCTTTCTACTGGTTTTGTGTCTATTCAGGTCTTCAATTTCTTCCTGGTTCAGTTTTGGTAGTTTTTATGTCTCTAGGAATGCATTCATTTCTTCCAGATTGTCAAATTTGCTGGTGTAGAGTTACTCATAATATGTTCTTATAATTGTACTTCTTTGGCGTTGGTTGTGATCTCTCCTCTTTCATTCATGATTTTATTATTTTGTGTCCTTACTCTTTTCTTTTGGATAAGACTGGCCAGTGTTTTATCAATCTCATTAATTCTTTCCACGAACCAGCTCCTAGTGTCGTTGATTCGTTTTACTGTTCTTTTGGTTTCTATTTCACTGATTTCTGCTCTGATCTTTATTACTTTCTTCTCCTGCTGGGATTAGGCTTTCTTTGCTGTTTTTTCTCCAACTCCTTTAGGTGTAGGGTTAGGTTGTATACTTGAGACCTTTCTTGTTTCTTGAGAAAGCCTTGTATTGCTATATACTTTCCTCTCAGGTCTCATTCTGCTGCGTACCACAGATTTTAAACAGTTGTGTTTTCGTTTTCATTTTTTCCATGATTTTTTAAATTCTTCTTTAATTTCCTGGTTGACCCGTTCATTCTTTCATAGGATGTTCTTTAGCCTCCTTGTATTTAAGTTCTTTCCAACCTCCCTCTTTTGACTGAGTTCTAGTTTCAGAGCATTATGGTCTGAAAATATGAAGGGAATGATCCCAATCTTTTCGTACCAGTTGAGATCTTTGTTGTGACATAGAAAGTGGTCTATTCTGGAGAATGTTCCATATGCACTAGAGAAAAATGTGTATTCTGTTGTGTTGGGATCGAACGTTCTGAATATATCTGTGATGTCCAACTGCTCCAGACTGTCACTTTAAGCCCTTTTTTTTCCTTGTTTATCTTTTGCTCAGATGATCTGTCCATTTCAGTAAGGGGGTGCTAAAGTCCCCTACTATTATTGTATTATTGTTGATGTGTTTCTTCGATTGTGTTATTAATTGGTTTATATAATAGGCTTTTCCCATGTTAAGGGCATAAATATTTAAAATTGTTAGATCTTCTTTTTGGACAGATCCTTTAAGTATGATATAGTGTCCTTCCTCATCTCTTATTATCGTCTTTGGCTTAATATATAACTTATCTGATATAAGGATTGCCAATCCAGCTTTCTTTTGATGTCCATTAGCACAGTAAATTGTTTTCCACCCAGTCACTTTAAATATGGAGGTGACTTTGCATGTAAAATGAGTTTCTTGTAGACAGAATATTGATGGGTCTTGGTTTCTGTTTTTTGTTTTTTGTTTTTTATCCATTCTGATACACTATGTCCTTTATAGGGGCATTTAGTCCATTTACATTCAGGGTAACTATTGAAAGATATGAATTTAAAACCATTCTATTGCCTGTAAGTTGCTGTTACTGTGTATTGTGTCTCTTCCTTTTTGTTCTATGTTTCCATTAGGCTCCCTTTGCTTAGAGGACCCTTTGTGATATTTCCCGTAGGGCTGGCTTGGCTTTTGAAAATTCCTTTACTTTTTGTTTATCCTGGAAGCTTTTTATCTCTCCTTCTTTTTATTTCTCCTTGTATCCCTCTTTCTATCTGACAGTCTAGCTGGATATAGTATTCTTGGCTGCATACTTTTCTCATTTAGTGCTCTGAATATATCATGCCAGTTCTTTCTGGCCTGCCAGGTCTCTGTGGATAGGTCTGCTGTCAATCTGATATTTCTACTGTTGTATGTTACAAACCTCTTGTCCCTAGCTGCTTTCAGGATTTTCTCTTTGTCAGTAAGACTTGTAAGTTTTACTATTAGATGATGGGGTGTGGACCTATTTTTATTGATTTTGAGGAGGGTTCTCTGTGCCTCCTGGATTTTGATGCTTGATCTCATCACCAATTTAGGGAAATTCTGTAATATGATTTGCTCCAATATACCTTCTGCCCCCCTCTTTCTTCTTCTTCTGGGATCCCAAGTATTCTAATATTGTTTCGTTTTATGATATCACTTATCTCTCGAATTGTCCCCTCATGGACCAGTAGTTGTTTGTCTATCTTTTCTTCTGCTTCTTTATTCTCTGTCATTTGGTCTTTTATATCACTAATTCTCTCTTCTGTGTCAAGTGAGGGCCTCAGGTGACCACTGAGGTGGTGGCTGGGAATGAGCACCACCTCTGGGAGGTTGCAGTGTTCAGTGGAGACTGCAGCAGGAGAGTCTGTGTGCTCTGGACCAACCAGGCGGGAGCAGGCTGAGGCTTCTCCTTGAGGCAGAGGTCTGGGTGTAAAGCTTAGGTTTTCCACTAGCCCTCTGCAAAGCTTCAAAGAGCCACCCAAGAACAAAAACCTCCAGTGAACAAAAACCTGAAAACCCATTTCCACAGACCACAGCCCCTTGAGAGGGGGCAGGGTGACTCATCCAAAGCAAGACTGACTGAAAAACAATGCAGCAGCCCCCTCTGCCAGAAGGCAAGCCAAAATAACAAAAGGACAATAACCACAGGGTTTCCATAAAACTGTAAAACCCCAACATCAGGGGAAAACAATATATTAAACCCCCAGTATTGCCCCCAAACCTATATATTTCATATATTTTTAATTCATTCTCACAATTATTCTTTTTATTTTTTAACCTACTTACCATTACAAGTAGATATTTAATCCAAAATATTGCATAATACTTTTTAACTCAAACATTTTTTAAAGATTTTTATTTATTTGACAGAAAGAAAGATCTCAAGTAGGCAGAGAGACAGGCGGGGTGGGGAGCAGGCTCCTCACTGAGCAGGGAGCCCTATACAGGGCTCGATCCCAGGACCCTGATATCATGACCTGAGATGAAGGCAGAGGCTTAACCCACTGAGCCACCCAGGCACACCTCATACATTTTCCATACATATACTTGGGTTTCTTTTTCTTGTTTACATTTTAATAGATAGATATATAGATAAACAGATAGATAGATAGATACAGATATAAGCTTTAAGTTATCCTTTTTCCCTATTCACTACAACCCCTTTATATAAGCCAGTTATAATTACCCTGAATCTATGGAAAGTTGAATCCTTTAAAAAAGATAACAAGATACACCCAGGAAGTACGGAAATAACCTTCCTCGCCCACATTAAGGGTTTATAACTAACTTCCCATCTTATTTTTCTGTCAGTGTTTCTGTGTATTTGTTTTTGGTTTTGTACCACATAAATCATATTTTGGGGGTTCATTCTGGCTGTGTTTTTCTTTTTTTTCTTTCTTGTGTTTTAAATTTGTCAGTCTTTTTTTTGTTAATTTTTGGTTTATGCACCCTGTAAATCTTATTATTGGGACTCATTTTAGCTCGGTTTTTGCTTTTTTTCCCCTCTCTTTCTCTCTTTCTTTTCTTTTTTTCTTTCCCTTTGGTGGTGAATTCCGATTGCTCTGAAAGTTTCCAAGTGGCATCTTGACTGGAACATGGTTGACAAATCCAGCTATACATACCCTCAACCACCTCTCACCAAAATGATTAGGAGGAGGAACACCCAACAGAGGAAATATTCAGACACTGTGACCTCCCACAGAACTATTGGATATGGACATAAACGACATGGGAGAAATGGAATTCATAGTAAAAATGTCCAGGCAAAAGATACTTTGGAGAAGACCATTGGTGGCAACATAGAATCTCTAATGGCAGAAGTGAGAGTTGATCTGGCAAAAGTCATACTATCAAGGAGTTCAAATTTAATCTAAATATTCTAACAATCAGCATAACTGTGGCAGAAGATCCAATTAGTGATCTAGAAGACAGGGTGATAAAAAAAGTGGGATCGGGAGGAGGCCTGGAACAAACAACTTATAAGCCATGAAAACAGAATTTGAGAAACAAATGACACCATGAAACACTCCAATGTCAGAATTATTGGGATTCCTGAGGTGGTAGAGAAAGAGAGAAGACTAAAAGTTACACTTGATCAAATCCTGGATGAAAATTTCCCTAATCTGGGGAATGGAACAAGTGTTTGTGTCCTAGAGGCAGAGAGGACACCTCCCAAGATCAATGAGTCCAGAAAGACCCCCAGACACTTAACTTGTGAGATTCATGAATCCATAAGTTCGGGCAGGAGTTCTTAAGTGCAGCTAGGGGGAAGAGATTCCGTACAGGAATCTAGAATTCCATAGAGGAAGGATAATCAAAATAACATCAGACCTGTCCACAGAAGCCTGGAAAGCCAGAAAGGGCTGGCAAGATATATATAGGGCACAAAATGATAAGAACATGCAGCCAATACTTTATCCACCAAGGCTGACATTCAGAATGGATAGAGTGGTAAACAGCTTCCAAAGCAGGCAAGGTCTAAAGATTATGTGACCGCCAAGCTGGCACTGCAAGAAATATTAAGGGGGGTTTTGTATAAAATAAGAAAGAACCCAAGAGAGACATAAAACAAAAAGTTACAGAGACAATGTAAAGAAACAAGGACTTCACAGACAATATGATGACAATATAACATTGCCCTTCAACAATCACTCTCAACGTGAATGGACTAAATGCTCCCATAAAAAGGCATAGGGTTGCAGACTGGATAAAATGACAGGACCCATCCATATGTTGTCTACAAGAGACACATTTTGAACCTAAGGATACATCCAGACTGAAAGTGAAGGGATGTAGAATAATCAAACATGACAATGGGCCTCAAAAGAAAGCTGGGGTAGTGATTCTCATATCAGATAAATTAGATTTTAAGATAAACTCTGTAATCAGAGATACAGAAAGACACTACATCATTCTTAAAGGGTCTATCCAACAAGAAGATCTGACAATTGTAAATATTTATGACCCCAACATGGGAGCAGCCAACTACATAACCCAACTGTTAAACAACATATAGAGTCATATTGATATGAATACATTAACGGTAGGAGATCTTAACATGCCACTCTCACAATAGACGTATCATCTAAACAGAAAATCAACAACAAAACAAGAGCTTTGAATGACACGTTGGACCAGAAAGACCTCAGGATATATAGAGAACATTCCATCCTAAAACAAGGGAATACACATTCTTCTTGACCGCACATGGAACTTTCTCCAGAATAGACCACATACTGGGTCAGAAATTAGGGTTCAACTGATACCAAAATATTGAGAATATTCTCTTCATGTCCTCAGACCACAATACATTGAAACTGAAAGTCCATCAAAGAAAAAGTTTGGAGGGAATTCAAACACGTGGTATCTAAAGACCATCCTGCTCACGAATGTTTGGATCAACTGGGAAAACAAAGAAGAACTTAAACAAATCACGGAAAACAATGAGAATGAAGACACATCTGTCCAAAAACTATGGGATACAGCAAAGGTGATCCTAAGGGGGAAAAAACATAGCCATACATGGCTCACTCAAAAAAATTGAAAAATCCTGAATATACCAACTCTTTTACAACTTAAAAACTGGAAAATCAAGAACAAATTATGCTAGCCCCATGCACAAGGAGGGAAACCATTAAGATTAAAGCAGAGATCAATGAGTTAGAAAGTAGACACAGTAGAACGCATCAAAGAAACTAGAAGCTGGTTCTTTGAAAGAATTAATACGTTTGATAAACGACTGACCAAACTAATCCAAAAGAAAAGAGAAAGGACTCAAATTAATAAAATTATGAATGAAAGGGGAGAGATCATGATTAACACCACAAAAACGGAAACAATCATCAGAAACTATTATCAACAGCTATGTGCCAATATGTTAAGCAACCTAGAAGAAATAAATACATTCCTGGAAACTCTAAACTTCCAAGACTGAAATAGGAAGAAATTAACAACCTGAATAGACCAATATCTACTAATGAGATTGAATCAGTGATCAAAATCCTCCCAAAAAACCAGAGTCCAGGACATGATGGATTCCCTGGGGAATTGTACCGAACATTCAAAGAAAAAATAATACCTATTCTTCTGAAGCTGTTTCAAAAAATAGAAAAATAGGGAAAACTTCCAGACTCTTCCCATGAAGCCAGCATTCCCTTGATCCCCAAACCAGGCAAAGACCCCATCAAAAAGGATAATTTTATAAGACTATCTCTGATGAGTATGGATGCCAAGATTCTCAGCAGGATCCTTGCTAATAGGATCCGACGATACATTAAAAAGATTATCTACCATGACCAGGTGGAATTTATCCCTGGGATGCAAGCGTGGTTCAACATTCACAAATCAATCAATGTGATAGAACAAATCAATAATGGAAAAGAGAAGAACCACATAGTCCTCTCAATTGATGTGGAAAAATAATTTGAGAAAATACAGCATCCTTTCCTGACTAAAACTCTTCAAAGTATAGGGATTGAGGGACCATTCCTAAACTACATAAAATCCATCTATGAAAAACCCACAGTGAATCATTCTCAATGGGGAAATTATGACAGCCTTCCCACTGAGATCAGGATAATGACAAGGATGCCCACTCTATATAAAGAAAAAAAAACATAAGAGACTCCTAATCTCACAAAACAAACTGAGGGTTACTGGGGGGTGGGAGGGTAGGGATAGGGTGGATGGGTTATGAACATTGGGGAGGGTTTGTGCTTTGGTGAATGCTGTGAAAGATGTAAGCCTGTTGATTCATAGACCTGTACCCTTGGGGCAAAGAATAAAAAAAAGGAAAAAAAAAGGAAAAAGAAAAGAAAAAAAATAAAATGTTTAAAAGAGGAGAATCGAAGCATACTACCATAAAATAATAATCAACAAAATAAAAAGGAAGGGAATAAAGAAGTTAATGGACATTAAGAGATATAAGATATTCTGTAAACAATTAAAATAGCAATAATAATTCTTTCCCTACCAATAGTCACATTAAATGCCCATTCAAAAGGTAAGAATTGACACAATCAATCAGAAAAAGAGGACAGAAATGTATGCTGCTTACAGGAGACTCACTTTAGTTCAAAGGGCATGAATAAATTGACAACAAAATGTTAAAAATATTTCATGCAAGTAATAACCAAAAGAGAGTCTTGGTATATATTTATTTATTTATTATTTTTTCAGTAATCCAAGATTCACTGTTTATTCACCACATCCAGTGCTCCAAGAAATATGTGCCCTCCTTAATACCCACCACCAGGCTCACTCATGCCCCCTCCTCCCTCCCATCCCTAACCCTCAATTTGTTTCTCAGAGTCCACAGTCTCATCATTCCTGTCCCCCTCTGATTTACCCCAACTCACTTTTCCTTTCCTTCTATTAATATCCTTCATGTTATTCCTTATGATTCACAAGTAAGTGAAACCATATGATAATTGACTTTCTATGCTTGACTTATTTCACTAAGCATAATATCCTCCAGAACTGTCCACCATGACACAAAAGTTGGTAATTCATCCTGATGGCTGTGTAATATCCCATTGTATTTATGGACCATATTTCTTTATCCATTCATCTGTTCAAGAGCATCTCATTTCTTTCCACAGTTTGGCAATTGTGGACATTTCTGCTATGAACATTGGGGTACATATGGCCCTTCTTTTCACTGCATCTCTATCTTTGGGGTAAATGCCCAGTAGTGCAAATGCAGGGTCATAGGGTAGCTCTATTTTAATTTTTTTAGGAATTCTCTACACTGTTTTCTAAAGTGGCTGTACCAACTTGCATTCCCACCAACAGTGAAAGAGGGTTCCCCTTTCACCACATTCTCTCCAACACTTGTTTTTTCCTGTCTTGTTGATTGTGGCCATTCTAACCGGCATAAGGTGGTATCTCAATGTGTTTTTAATTGGAGTTTCCCTGATGGCTCGTAATGATGAACATATTTTCAAGTGTCTATTAGCCATTTGTATATATTCTATGGAGAAGTGTCTGTTCAGGTCTTCTGCCCATTTTTTTGACATGATTATCTATTTTTTGGGCCTTGAGCTTGAGAAGTTCTTTATAGATATTGGGTAACAGTCCTTTGTCTGTAGTGTCATTTGCAAATATCTTCTCCCATTCTGTGAGTTGCCTCTTTGTTGTGTTGACTGTTTCATTTGCTGTGCATAAGGTATTTATATTGATGAATTCCCAAAAGTTCATTTTTGCTTTTATTTCCTTTGCCTTTGGAGAAGTGTCTTTTTTTAAAAAAGACTTTATTTATTTGACGGAGAGAGAGAGAGAGATTACAAGTAGGCAGAGAGGCAGGCAGAGAGAGAGGGGGAAGAAGGGTCCCTGTGGAGCAGAGAGCCCGATGCGGGCCTCGATCCCAGGACCCTGAGATCATGACCTGAGCCAAAGGCAGAGGCTTTAACCCACTGAGCCACTCAAGCACCCTGGAGACGTGTCTTGAAAGAAATTGCTGTGGCTGATGTCAAAGAGGTTACTCCCTATGTTCTCCTCTACGATTGATAGATTCCTGCCTCACATTGAGTTCTTTCATCCATTTCGAGTTTATCTTTGTGTATGGGGTGAGAAAATGGTCGAGTTTCATTCTTACATACATAGCTGTCCAATTTTCCCAGCACCATTTATTGAAGAGACTGTCTTTTTTTCCACTGGATATTTTTTTCCTGCTTTGACAAAGATTATTTGACCCTAGTGTTGAGGGTCCATATCTGGACTGTACTCTGCTCTGTTGGTTTATGTGTCTGTTTTTTTGCCAGTACCATGCTCTCTTGGTTGTCACAGCTTTGTAATAAACTTGAAATCGGGCAATGTGATGCTTCTAGCTTTGTTTTCCTTTTTCAACATTTCCTTAGTCATGTGGGGTCTTTTCTGGAGCAGAGATCAATGAGTATGAAACTAGAGATACAGGAGAACATATAAATGAAATTGGAAGCTGGTTCTTTGAAAGAATTAATAAGATACATAAACCACTGGCCAAATTAACTCAAAGGAAAAGAGAGAACGCAAATTAATAAAATTATGAATTAAACAGGAGAGATCATGACTAACACCAAAAAAATAGAAACAACCATCAGAAATTATTATCGACAGTCATATGCCAATATGCTAAGCAAACTAGAAAAAATGGATACATTCATGCAAACCTATAAACATCCAAGACTGCAACAGGAAGAAATTGACAACATACATAGACCAATATCTAGTAACGAGATTGGAGCAGTGGTCAAAACCTCCCCAAAAACAGGAGCCCAGGACCTGATGGATTCCCTGGGGGTATCTACCAAACATTCAAAGGTGAAATAATACCTATTCTCCTGAAGCTGTTTTGTGCATTTTCCATTGATATTTCCTTTTATATTGTAATAATATATTTGATTACTAGGCTTGCCATATCAAAGTATCACTAACTAGGTGGAAGTTAATAACAGAAACTCATTTTCTCACAGTTCTGGGGACCAAAAGTCTTAGATCAAGGTGTTGGCAAGGTTGAACTTTTCTGTGGATGCTTTCCTTGGCTTGTTGATAACGATCATAAACTTCACAGGCTTGTTCCTCTGTAAGTGACTCTATACTAATATCCTCTTATACGAAATCACTCATATTGGACTAAGGTTCACCCATATTATCTAATTGTATGTTAATTACATACTTAATGGTCTATTTCCAAGTACAGACTTTCTGAAATAATGGAGATTAAGAATTCAGCATATGAGGTGGTGGGGGGCATAATTCAGTCCATAACACATGTGGATGACAGAAAAACTATCTCTACAGCAAGTCATACTACTGATATTGTAGATGACATTTTAATGTGAGGGCCCATTAATGTATGTGTGTATACATATGTATATATATTACACCGATTTTTATGGGTTCTTTTGTCTTTCAAATCTGATAAAAGAATGAAAAGTAAACATCCATGTGGTTTGTTCCTGTTCCCCTTAGTATGGCCACATTTAAATTTCTTTGGCTTCTCATCTCTGCATTTTGTTTTTCCAGAACTCTTGTATCTGTATTGACTTTTTCTTCATGTAACCAAACAAACACACACAAACTGCATTTATCCACTGGCCTAATGCTCCACTGCATCTGTTGTCGGAGGCCTCCAAACAATGCCAATTTCCCATAAGTGCCCTGAGACAGAGAAGACACATTCCAAACATATGGCCAGTCCTCACACAAGTCAAAACTTTATAAACTACTGATTTTGCCTAAAAGATGGAATTGAGCATTAAGAGGTGTCCTCCTGACTGTTCCACAGTGCTCCAAGGAGGGATGTGTCAAGGGGAAGCAAAATGCCACAAGGTTTCCTAACATTTTAAGTAAGAGCTTTCTATTGGTTAGGCATTCACTTGGTTTTGGCAGCTTTTTAACTGGTTTCTTGGGAAATGTGTCGCTAGAACCTCCTAGACCACTGTCTTGCTGATGTTCTGTCCAGAATTCAAGGGGCATATATGCCAACGAGATATTATTATGTCCTAAGAATGTCAAAAGTTATATTGATTTATCTAATCTGTTTTCCCAATGACATATTTTCTTTAACCCCTTTCAATTTTTTTAATTTCAATCAAATAAAACAGGATGACCTGTCATGTTTCTACTGTCTTTATTTGTGTGACTTTAAAGGGCTAACTGTATCCAAAGTGATCTCCTGACATTCTCGTGTTCTTTTGGGCTTAAACACCCATATGTGTTGAGTCGGAATGAGACTCATAAGGAGAAAAAGGTATTTGTTCAGTAAGTTTGCAAGGCTACCCTCCAGCTAGGAGGAGATAAGCCATGAACAATGACCATGAGATTGTATTGGCCTAGGTATGTATGTGGTCAAAGAAATCTGTTGTATTGCATGATTGATCTTAAATTATTCTCTTCCTAAATAGCTTGACCTCACTTTTTGAGTCGTGTGTGTGTGTGTGCGTGTGTGTGTGCACACGTGTAGAATGCCACTTTCTTTTTAATTATTTTTTATTAAGTTCAATTAACCAAAATAATGTACATCATTATTTCTGATGTAGTGTTCAATGATTCATTAGTTGTGCGTAACAGCCAGTGCTCCACAGATCATGTAATAGAACTAGGTCTGGGCACCTGAGTGGCTCCTTGGGTGAAGTGTCTGCCTTCACCTTCTTTCCTGACCTCAGGGTCCTGGAAACAAGCTCCACATAGGACTCCCTGCTCACTGGGGAGTCAGCTTCTCCCCGTCCTCTGCTCTCCACACCCACCACTCATGCTGGCTCTCACTCTCTAATCAATCAGTCAATCAATCAATCTTTTTTTTAATCAATCAATCTTAAATAAAACAGAACAGGTTGCACTGAGACAGCTATTGGGGGATTTGCATACACACTAGAATAAGGCAAGGACATACCTCCATTCTGAATCCACCTTCATTTATGCAGAATGGTAATAAAAAAGAGTATAATAACCACAAAAACAGCACTCAAAACAAAAACTAATATGTATTGGGTGTTCCGTGTAAGACAATATTGTGAATTGCTTGCCTACACTTACTAATTTAATTATCCAAAATCATCCTCAGCTCTATGTACCATCTCCATTCACAATAGAAAAGTAGGAGCAGGGCGCCTGGGTGGCTCAGTGGGTTAAAGCCTCTGCCTTTGGCTCAGGTCATAATCTCAGGGTCCTGGGATCGAGGCCCACATCGGGCTCCTTGCTCAGCGGGGAGCCTTCTTCTTCCTCTCTCTGTGCCTGCTTCTCAGCCTACTTGTGATCTCTCTCTCTCTCTCTGTCAAACAAATAAATAAAATCTTTAAAAAAATAAAAGGGGGAGCAGCAAGATGGCGGAGGAGTAGGAGACCGATTATCATCAGGTCCCAGGAATTCACCCAGAGAGCTATCAAACTATTCTGAACACCTACAAATTCCACCGGAGATCAAAGAGAAGAAGAGCAGCAATTCTAGGAACAGAAAATTGACCGCCTTCTGGAAGGTAGGACGTGCGGAGAAGTGAATCTGAGGCGACGGGAGGACAGACCCCAGGGGGAGAAGCCAGCTGCCGGCAAGGGAGCGAGTAGCGGAGCACAGACTCGGAACTGTTAGAAGTCAGCTCCACTGAGGGATGTCGCCCCAGAGGCCAATCGGGGGGTGAAACCCCTGCATGGATAGTGTGGTCTCAGGACCCAAAGGGACACAAAAAGACCAGGGGTGTCTGAGCGCGACCGAGCTCCCAGGTCTCAGAGAGAAGCTGGAGGGAGAGACAGAGCTAAGCTGAGGTGTCTCTCAGCTTGGGGTTACCTTGGGCTGTGATCTGAAGCACAGCCGGGCCACTGATCTGTGAGCGGGGACCCCATGGGTGGCAGACCTGGAGAGACCTCCTCCTTCCTCCTCCAGGAGGAGCGGCGCAGGAGCAGCTGCAGGAATCTGCC
>LNAC01002013.1:53100-65627 GCA_002007465.1 Ailurus styani
TGAAGACCTGAATAGACCCATCACCAGTAAGGAGATTGAAGCAGTCATCAAAAATCTCCAAAGAAACAAAAGCCCAGGGCCAGACGGCTTCCCAGGGAAATTCTACCAAACATTTAAAGAATTAATACCTATTCTCCTGAAACTGTTCCAAAAAATAGAATTGGAAGGAAAACTTCCAAACTCCTTTTATGAGGCCAGCATTACCTTGATCCCCAAACCAGGCAAAGACCCCATCAAGAAGGAGAATTACAGACCAATATCTTTGATGAATACGGATGCAAAAATCCTCAACAAAATACTAGCCAATAGGATCCAGCAGCACATAAAAAGGATTATTCACCACGACCAAGTGGGATTTATTCCTGGGATGCAAGGTTGGTTTAACATTCGCAAATCAATCAATGTGATACAAGACATTAATAAAAGAAAGAACAAGAACCATATGATCCTCTCAATAGATGCTGAAAAAGCATTTGACAAAGTACAGCACCCTTTCTTAATCAAAACTCTTCATAGTGTAGGCATAGAGGGTACATACCTCAATATCATCAAAGCCATCTACGAAAAACCCACAGCGAATATCATTCTCAATGGAGAAAAACTGAGAGCTTTTCCCCTAAAGTCAGGAACACGGCAAGGCTGTCCACTATCACCACTGCTATTCAACATAGTACTAGAAGTCCTAGCCTCAGCAATCAGACAACAAAAAGAAATAAAAGGCATCCAAATCGGCAAGGAAGAGGTCAAACTCTCACTCTTTGCAGATGATATGATACTTTATGTGGAAAACCCAAAGGACTCCACTCCAAAACTGCTAGCACTCATACAGGAATTCAGTCAAGTGTCAGGATATAAAATCAATGCACAGAAATCAGTTGCATTTCTATATACCAACAACAAAACAGAAGAAAGAGAAATTAAAGAGTCAATCCCATTTACAATTGCACCCAAAACCATAAGATACCTAGGAATAAACCTAACCAAAGAGGCAAAGAATCTGTATTCAGAAAACTATAAAGTACTCATGAAAGAAATTGAGGAAGACACAAAGAAGTGGAAAAACATTCCATGCTCATGGATGGGTAGAATAAATATTGTGAAAATGTCTATGCTACCTAGAGCAATCTACACATTTAATGCAATCCCCATCAAAATACCAGCAATTTATTTCAAAGAAATGGAACAAATAATCCTAAAATTTATATGGAACCAGAAAAGACCCCGAATAGCCAAAGGAATGTTGAAAAAAAAAAGCAAAGTTGGCGGCATCACAATTCCAGATTTCAAGCTCTATTACAAAGCCGTCATCATCAAGACAGTATGGTACTGGCACAAAAACAGACACATAGACCAGTGGAACAGAATAGAGAACCCAAAAATGGACCCTCAACTCTATGGTCAACTAATCTTCGACAAAGCAGGAAAGAATGTCCAGTGGGAAAAAGACAGTCTCTTCAACAAATGGTGTTGGGAAAACTGGTCAGCCACATGCAGAAAAATGAAACTGGATCATTTCCTGACACCACACACAAAAATAGACTCAAAATGGATAAAAGACCTCAATGTGAGAAAGGAATCCATCAAAATCCTCGAGGAGAACACAGGCAGCAACCTCTTCGACCTCAACCGCAGCAACTTCTTCCTAGGAACCTCACCAAAGGCAAGGGAAGCAAGGGCAAAAATGAACTATTGGGACTTCATCAAGATTAAAAGCTTTTGCACAGCAAAGGAAACAGTCAACAAAACCAAAAGACAACTGACAGAATGGGAGAAGATATTTGCAAATGACATATCAGATAAAGGGCTAGTATCCAAAATCTATAAAGAGCTTCTCAAACTCAACACCCATAAAACAAATAACCCAGTCAAGAAATGGGCAGTAGACATGAACAGACATTTCTCCAAAGAAGACATCCAAATGGCCAACAGACACATGAGAAAGTGCTCAACATCACTCGGCATCAGAGAAATACAAATTAAAACCACAGCGAGATACCACCTTACACCAGTCAGAATGGCTAAAATCAACAAGTCAGGAAATGACAGATGTTGGCGAGGTTGCGGAGAAAGGGGAACCCTCCTACACTGTTGGTGGGAATGCAAACTGGTGCAGCCACTCTGGAAAACAGTATGGAGATTCCTCAAAAAGTTGAAAATGGAGCTACCCTACGACCCAGCAATCGCACTACTGGGTATTTATCCTAAAGACACAAAGGTAGTGATCCTCAGGGGCACGTGCACCCGAATGTTTATAACAGCAATGTCCACAATAGCCAGCTATGGAAAGAACCTTAGATGTCCATCAACAGATGAATGGATAAAGAAGATGTGGTATATATATACAATGGAATATTATGCAGCTATCAAAAGAAACGAAATCTTGCCATTCGCAACGACATGGATGGAACTGGAGGGTATTATGCTGAGCGAAATAAGTCAATCAGAGAAAGACAATTATCATATGATCTCTCTGATATGAGGAACTTGAGGGGCAGGGTGGGGGGTTGTGGGGGGTAGGGAGGGAAAAATAATGAAACAAGATGGGATGGGGAAGGAGACAAACCATAAGAGACTCCTAATCTCACAAAACAAACTGAGGGTTACTGGGGGGTGGGAGGGTAGGGATAGGGTGGATGGGTTATGGACATTGGGGAGGGTTTGTGCTTTGGTGAATGCTGTGAAAGATGTAAGCCTGATGATTCACAGACCTGTACCCCTTGGGCAAAGAATAAAAATTAAATTAAAAAAAGAAAAGAGCGGTAGGAGCAAACCTCAGAAAAAAGAAAACAAACAATTCTGATTATCCTATTTATGCATTTAAGCCATTTTCCCTTAGTTCCATTCCATCAACACATTCCACTTTGAATCTCTTGTTAAATGTTGGAAAAATAAGGGCATATTCCCATTTTTATAACACAGGGAGGTTTTGTTTTGTGTGTTTTGTTTTGTTTAGTTTTGATTGGGATTCTGACCTTTTCATAACAGTCCTACGTAGTTTACATTTGGTGGTTATAATGCAGTTTAAATAATTTACTCAAACAATGTCAAGTTCAAATAACAAAAATAACAAATCACCATTACTAAAAGTATTAGATCTAAATTTAGATGTTGAATAATCTTTTTTTAATTGCGTTATGTTAATCATCATACAATACATCATTAGTTTTTGATGTAGTGTTCCAAGATTTATTGTTTACATATATCACCCAGTGCTCCATGCAATACATGCCCTCCCTAATACCCCCCACCTGCGTCACCCATCTCCCATAGCTTCCTCTCCTCTAAAACCCTTAGTTCGTTTCTCAGAGGGGTAGTGAACCATGAGAGACTGTGGACTCTGGGAATTATCTTAAAGGTAGTAAAGACATCAACTTTAGGGCCTCTGGTTTGTACAGACAATTCCAAAAATCCTATCTTAACTGAACATTATATATTTTTTCTTAAAGTAAGCACCAAAGACTGTACATCTCAGGATTATAAAATTGTAGTTTTACCCATGATAGTCTTAAATTATTTCTACCAACGAGTAACCTTAACATAAGTGTTGATTACTTATGGGACTCAAACTTTGCTTAAAATCTGAGATCTGGCATTTATAATTCCTATTTTTTTCCTCTGAGGACAAGCATGCATGGTTTATTGCTGACATGATCTTTGTGGAGAAAGCCTTTTCACAACTAAGTTATTTGACAGGAAAGTAAGAGTCAATACTCTCAACGAAATTTTACATGAAAAATAATTGGGTGAGTGAGGATAGGAGATACCCTATTTTAATCTTAACTCACTGAAATATCTTACATTTGAAATAAGGAAAGGGTAAAGAAGATCTCTGTACAGTTTCTTTGAACCCTGAACTACATTACCTTGACTTTTAAGTTATTTCAGCATTTTTTATTTGATTGTTTTTTCTTTTCTTTTTTCTTTTATATCTGAGTACAGGAGTTTGCCCTATATCATTCAATGAAATTAGGAGGTGGACAGGTTAAACTCCAACTTCATTTTATTTTCTATTAATTAAATAATTAAATAAATACTATTGTTATAGAAAAATAAGGCAAACACCATGCTATTATTTAAATTACTCTCTATGAGGGGCACCTGGTTGGCTCAGTCATTGAGCATCTGCCTTTTGCTCAGGTCATGATCCCAGAGTCCTGGAATCGAGCCCCACATCAGGCTTCCTGCACGGCTAGAAACCTGCTTCTCTCTCTCTCATTCCCCCTGCTTCTCTGTCCTTCTCTTGCTGTGTTTCTCTCTGTCAAATAAATAAATAAAATCTTTAAACAATTAAAATAAAAAATTTAAAAAAATAAATTACTCTCTATGCGCTTGTACATAATTTACACCTTTTGGAATTTTGGAAACCGGAGTCCTACTTCCATAACCATGCTGATATTCTTAAGATTGCTGTATCAAAGAAAATGCACTGCTTAATTAGATATACCCTGTGTCATATAATTCCTCAGAAATTCTTACCTATTTTGTACACAAAAGTAATCAAAGTTTATATATGTGGTTATTAATTATGGGGAAAGCAAATTTATATGCATAATTTAAAAGTAAATTATAGTGAGATCACATTTCCTGAAACCCTGAGAGACAACTCTGGTGATTTATTTTCATTTTAGTAAATATATTTGACCTTTAGCGTGGAACTTGATTCTGTTTTCTTTTGGCACACTGACCTCAGCTCTTAAAAAAAACATCATATGCAATGTATACAATTTGGTTAATTGTGGACTAGAGACCACGTATTCCCAAAGGAGCTCTTGGAAATAAAATATGAGTCTCCAGCATGATTAGGCAGTCTGCCCTTTTGCCTGGAAAGGTTCAAAATCTTACATAAGGAGAAGATAATGAATGTGTATCTTTTCATTATATTTTCTACTGAATTTACCATGCTAAATGATTGAAGACTTATTTTCAAAGGCAAAAACATCACCAATAAACTTAAACATTGATAGTTCATTAACATTTAATTCTATTTTCAATGTTCTATTTTAAGAACAAAATTCTAGAAGAATGAGATACAGCCCTATATAAGGGGCAATGTGCCTCAAGGGAAATGATGTTTAATGATTTTATAAAATTAAAGACAATTTATATGCTTAATCATCTAGAAGGAAACATATTGTTTCACGTTACTATCTTTTTCTTTAGTTTCATAAAAATGGCTTGGTGAAAGAATTCTTCACAGTTACACTCACCCATCAAAAGGTGTTTACTCTGCTGAGTCCTCTGAAGTAAGTCAAAAGAAATTAGAGTGCCTTGATGAGTTTAATGCAAATTACATTAAAAAGAAAAGATGAAATTAGTCTCAGACCTACTCTTTATATAAACATGTTCATTTTGATGATTATGTAGAGTAAATACTCTTGCTTCTGACATGTGCATATTTTCAATTGGGACTATTTCTATGATGACTATGTGCATCATTAACATATTTTTCAAATGATCTGTAAAAAGAACAGAGGTAACTATTTGGGATTTTTTTGCTCATATTAATGTTGAATCATCACAGGTTTATGAGGACAAAAGGGGTTGAGGGCACCTTGCCACTGTGAGATAGGACCTGAGTTTCATAATAGTGTGTATCTCTTACTTAAGGTAGCACGACCCTGGAATATCCTTGTATTCTTGATTGGACTAGTGAACACATGTATTCTTTTTTTTATTTTAATCTTAATGTTTTGCATTATGCTTATCACTTTTTTTATGTCCAACAATATTTTTGAAATAATAAAGTGTGTAAAATAGGTAAAGTACTTCAAAATATAAATTACATGGTGAGAATTTTATGCAGTTCTATTAAAATACAGTATTCTGTAATTTCTATGTTTTCAGATGAGTCCTGGTTATTACTTGTACTTTTATTTTTATATTTACCTTATCACTGCCTATAATATGAAGGAGATAACAGTTTTTATATGCTTGGCTTCTATTCCTACTCATTTCGTTAGTTTCTATCTGATGACATGATGTATCTGACACTTTTGCATTAAATAAATGGATATTAAATATTTTAGTAAAGTGGAATTTAAAAATCAAGGGAGTTTGGAGAATGACAATGTGAGAATATCTGTCAGCTGTGATAAAAATTAAAAGAGGTCTTATGATGAAAATAACTACAGATATAATTGCTCATTAGTTACATTTTTAAGTATAGGTTTTTTAATTTCAGTTTATAGATCTCATATTGAACTTGTCAAATCTTTCATAATAAATCTAAATTTTAATAATGATACTTCTTTCTTACCAAAATTTCTGGTTTGGGATTAAACACACTTTAAGATTGTGTTGCTCTTAATAGTGTTTAAGATGGTGTTATTCTTAATTACTTTGTTCATTTGAATTTCCAAGCCATTGCTTAATACGCCAGACCCACATTGTAATTATATTTATTTAGTTTTGGGAATTGTAATTTTGAAATATATTAGTGAACATAATATCAAACAAGCTCTCAGTCCTAATATATTTATTTTTATTAAAGAGGATTAAACCAATCATTAGGAATTTTAACTATATGTAGAAATTTACTCTGGATGTTGTAGTAGGATTCTGGTTGTAAAGGATTTTCTTTCGGGGAAAGAAGATACATGATATCTTTTATATGCTTCTAATTGCAACATTCATTTTGGCACATTTTACTCATCTATCAGGAGAATTTTTTTATTTGTAATACATTAAAAGTTGAATAGTTTATTTATTTTTTTTTTTAATTTTTTTTTTAATTTTATTTTTATTATTTGCCCAAGGGGTACAGGTCTGTGAATCATCAGGCTTACATCTTTCACAGCACTCACCAAAGCACAAACCCTCCCCAATGTCCATAACCCATCCACCCTATCCCTNAAAAGTTGAATAGTTTAAAAATAACTTCTTGATCTTTATGGAAATGTTTTTACAGCATTCAGTGTTTTCAGTACATAGCATAGTATGGTCTTTTGGAAACAGAGGTTGCCAAAAACCTGATTAGAAAGCCTTGTATATGTTTTAAAAAGTCCTAAGTATTCTGTAATTATTGAACTGTTTTGTTCAATACCATGTTATAGTTGTTATAGAATAAGTTGCGTGATTTAACATTATGGAGAAGTTTTTACAGCATCCAATGATTCAATTACTTACTACAGTACTATCCTTGAAATCAGAGATAGAAGGGACCCTGAATAAAGAACCTTGTATATGCTTAACAAAAGGCCTAAGCATTCTGTACTTATCCAAAAGAAAATGAGATGAAGAAACACATATTATTCAAACTAGACAGAAATTTAAAATATTTTTCAGATTTCCATAAATTCATTGGGAAATTCATTGGGATTAATTCTTCCAATGATTAAAAGAAAAAAGTGAAGGCTAAGGGAAATTAATTAAGCAACCATATGTCCTCTAAAATGTGTCTTGTGTGTAAAGATTTTGACTAAGCTCTGATCATATAGGACTTACTCTCTGAAAGTTACTGTAATAATTTTTCCCCTCATTTAAAGAAGAAAATAAAAGTAGTGTATGGTCTGGAAATTTCATTTGGATGGGAAAGTACTATGGAGGCAATAAAAGCATCTAATAATAATCATTTTCTTTTCTCTTAAAGGACAGTCAGTGTCTTTCATGGAACCTAGGAATATGATCCACTCTCATGTTTCAGTATAAATGATGAACACAGGAAATCAAAGTGTAGAAACAGATTTTTTACTTTCTGGTCTCTTTCAATATGGTCAAATGGACACTTTCCTCTTTGTTGCCATTGTAATCCTCTTTTCAGTGGCTCTGATGGGGAATATCACACTGGTCCTTCTCATTCACCTGGATGTCAGACTCCACACTCCAATGTACTTCCTACTCAGTCAGCTCTCATTTATTGATAGGATGTACATCTCCACCACCGTGCCCAAGATGACCACTAACTTCCTGACAAACAGTAAGACCATTACATTTTTAGGCTGTGAAATTCAAGCATGTGTATTCTCGGCCCTTGGTGGGACTGAAGCCCTTCTCCTTGGTTTCATGTCCTATGATCGATATGTAGCCATCTGTCACCCTTTACACTATCCTGTACTCATGAACAAGAATACCTGTTGGTTCATGGTCACATGTGCATGGGGCAGTAGTTCTCTCGATGCTTTAGTACATACACTGTATGTATTTCAACTTCCATTTTGTAGGTCTCAGATTGTTAACCACTTTTTCTGTGAAGTTCCATCTCTATTAACATTGGTGTGTCAGGATACTTCCCGGTATGAGCATACAATCCTCCTGAGTAGGCTTATTATTCTGCTGCTACCATTCCTGGCCATTCTAGCTTCCTATGCCCATGTACTTACTGTGGTGTTCCAGATGAGCTCAGGTAAAGGAGAGAGAAAGTCTATCTCCACTTGCTCCTCTAACCTGATTGTGGCAAGTCTATTTTATATGACTGGACTCTCCACCTATACAAGGCCACACTCCTTGCATTCTCCAGAACAGGATAAGGCAGTGGCAGTGTTTTACACCATCATCACACCTCTTCTGAACATTCCATGCTCATGAATTGGAAGAACAAATATTGTGAAAATGTCTATGCTACCTAGAGCAATCTACACATTTAACGCAATCCCCATCAAAATACCAGCATTTTATTTCAAAGAAATGGAACAAATAATCCTAAAATTTATATGGAATGAGAAAAGACCCCGAATAGCCAAAGGAATGTTGAAAAAGAAAACCTAAGTTGGTAGCGTCACAACTCCAGACTTCAAGCTGATAACAAAGCTGTCATCATCAAGACAGTGTGGTACTGGCACAAAAACAGACACATAGATCAATGGAAAAGAATAGAGAGCCCAGAAATGAACCCTCAACTCTATGGTCAACTAATCTTCGACAAAGCAGGAAAGAATGTCCAATGGAAAAAGACAGTCTCTTCAACAAATGGTGTTGGGAAAACTGGACAGCCACATGCAGAAAAATGAAATTGGATCATTTCCTTATACCACACACAAAAATAGACTCAAAATGGAGGAAAGACCTCAATGTGAGAAAGGAATCCATTAAATCCTTGAGGAGAACACAGGCAGCAACCTCTTCGACCTCAACCACAGCAACTTCTTCCTAGGAATATCATCAAAGGCAAGGGAAGCAAGGGCAAAAATGAACTATTGGGACTTCATCAAGATTAAAAGCTTTTGCACAGCAAAGGAAACAGTCAACCAAACCAAAAGAAAACTGACAGAATGGGAGAAGATATTTTCAAATTACATATCAGATAAAGGGCTTGTATCCAAAATCTGTAAAGAACTTCCCAAACTCAACACCCATCAAAACAAATAACCCAGTCAAGAAATGGGCAGAAGATATGAACAGACATTTCTCCAAAGAAGACATCCAAATGGCCAACAGACACATGAGAAAGTGCTCGACATTACTTTCAAAACCACAGTGAGATACCATCTCACACCAGTCAGAATGGCTAAAATCAACTAGTTAGGAAACAACAGATCTTGGCGAGGATGCAGAGAAAGGGGAAACCTCCTACACTGTTGGTGGGAATGCAAGCTGGTGCAGCCACTCTGGAAAACAGTATGTAGGTTCCTCGAAAAGTTGAAAATAGAGCTACCCTGTGACCCAGCAATGGCATTACAGGGTATTTACCTTAACGATACAAAGGTAGTGATCCTCAGGGGCACATGCACCCGAATGTTTACAGCAGCAATGTCCACAATAGCCAAACTATGGAAAGAACCTAGATGTCCATTGACAGATAAATGGATAAAGATGTGGTATATATATACAAGGGAATACTATGCAGCTATCAAAAGAAACGAAATCTTGCCCTTTGCAATGATGTGGATGTAACTAGAGGGTATTATGCTGAGAGAAATAAGTCAATCCGAGAAAGACAATTATCATACGATCTCTCCGATATGAGGAACTTGAGGGGCAGGGCGGGGGGTCATAGGAGGTAGGAAGGGAAAAATAATGAAACAAGATGGGATCCAGAAGGAGACAAACCATAAGAGACTCCTAATCTCACAAAACAAACTGAGGGTGACTGGTGGGTGGGAGGGTAGGGATAGAGTGGGTGGGTTATGGACATTGGGGAGGGTTTGTGCTATGGTGAATGCTGTGAAAGATGTAAGCCTGATGATTCACAGACCTGTACCCCTGGGGCAAATAATAAAAAAAAATTAAAAATAAATAAATAAATAATGGGGGGAAGGAACTAGAAAGTCAACAAAAAATTAAGCCAACACCATGCACAAGGAGGGAAAAAATTAAGATTAGAGATCAATGGGTTAGAAATAGAGATACAATAGAACACATCAACGAAACTAGAAGCTGGTTCTTGGAAAAATTAATAAGATCAATAAACCATTGGCCAAACTAATCGAAAAGAAAAGAGAGAGGACTCAAATTATTAAAATTATGAATGAAAGGGGAGAGATCACTACTAACACCAAGGAAATAGAAACAATCATGAGAAACTATTATCAACAGCTATATGCCAATAAGTTAAGCAACCTAGAAGAAATGGATACATTCCTGGAAACGTTTAAACTTCTAAGAGTGAAACAGGAAGACATTGACAGCCTGAATATACCAATATCTATCAATGAGATTGAAGTAGTGATCAAATCCTCCAAAAAAACAAGTGTCCAGGACCTGACGCAATTCCCTGGAGGAATTCTACTAAACATTCAAAGAAGAAATAATACCTATTCTGCTGAAGCTGTTTCAAAAAATAGAAACAGAGGGAAAACATCCAGACTCTTTCTATGAAGCCAGCATTCCCTTGATCCCCAAACCAGGCAAAGACACCATCAAAAAGGAGAATTTCAGACCAATATCACAGATGAATATGGATGCCAAGATTCTCAACAAGATGTTAGCTAATAGGATCCAATAGTACATGAAAAAGATTATCCACCATGACCAGATGGGATTTATACCTGGGATGGAAGGGTAGTTCAACATTCACAAATCAATCAATGTAATAGAACAAATTAATAAGAGAAGAGAGAAGAACCACATGGTCCTCTTAATTGATCCAGAAAAAGCATTTGACAAAATACAGTATCTGTTCCTGATTAAAACTCTGCAAAGTATAAGGATAGAGGGAACATTCCTTAATGTCATAAAATCTATCTATGAAAAACCCACAGCAAAGATCATTCTCAATGGGAAAAAAAACTGACAACCTTCCTTTTTCTATCAGGAACAGGACAAGGATGCCCACTCTCACCACTGTTATTCAACATAGTACTAGAACTCCTAGCAACAGCAATCAGACAACAAAAAGAAATAAAAGGTATTCAAATTGCCAAAGAAGTCAAACTCTCTCTCTCTGCAGATGACATGATACTTTATATGGGAAACCCAAAAGACTCCAGTCCCAAACTCCTAGAACTTATGCAGCAATTCAGTAATGTGGCAGGATACAAAATCAATCCACAGAAATCATTTGCTTTGGTATACACTAACAAGAAAAATGTAGAAAGGGAAATTAGAGAATCATATAGCACCAAGAACCATAAGATACCTTGGAATAAACCCAACCAAAGAGGTAAAGGATCTGTACTTGAGGAAATACAGAACACTCATGAAAGAAATCAAAAAAGATACAAAAAGATGGAAAAGCATTCCATTCTCATGGATCACAAGAATAAGCATTGTTAAAATGTCTATACTGCCCAGAACAATCTATACTTTCAACGCCATCCTGATAAGAATTCCACTGGTATTTTTCAATGTGCTGGAACAAGCAATCCTAAAATTTGTATGGAACCAGGAAAGACCCTGAATCACTAAGGGAATGTTGAAAAAGGAAAATAAAGCTGGGGGCATCACGTTGTCTGATTTCAAGCTTTACTACAAAGCTGTGATCACCAAGACAGCATGGTACTGGCACAAAAACAGACACATAGGGCGCCTGGGTGGCTCAGTGGGTTAAAGCCTCTGCTTTCGGCTCAGGTCATGATCTCAGCATCCTGGGATCGAGGCCCGCATCAGGCTCTCTGCTCAGCAGGGAGCCTGCTTCCTCCTCTCCCTGTCTCTCTGCCTGCCTCTCTGCCTACTTGTGATCTCTCTCTTTCTCTCTGTCAAATAAATAAATAAAAATAAAAATAAATCTTTAAAAAAAACAGATACATAGACCAATGGAACAGAGTGGAGAGTCCAGATATGGACATCAACTCTATGATCGAATAATCTTCAACAAAGCAGGAAAAAGTAGCAGTGCAAAAAAGGCAGTCTCTTCAATAAAAGGTGCTGGGAAAATTGGACAGCTATGTATAGAAGAATGAAACTTGACCATTCTCTCACACCATACACCAATATAAACTCAAAATGGAGGAAAGACCTCAACGTGAGGGAGGAATCTATTAAAATCCTAGAGGAGAATATAGGCAGCAACCACTTTGACATCAGCCATAGGAACTTCTTTCAAGACACGCTTCCAAAGGCAAAAGAAACAAAAGCAAAAATGAACTCTTGGGATAAAAAGCTTCTGCACAGCAAAGGAAACAGTCAACAAAGCAAAGAGGTAACACACAGAA
>LNAC01002014.1:0-35069 GCA_002007465.1 Ailurus styani
AAGTTCTGCATGGACAGCTTCTCCCAGACCCGCCAGGGGCTTGTGCTCACCCAGGAGAAAGACACCCCTCCCCAGCCTTTCCTTCCAAGCTGCCAACTCTTGCTTAACTTTTGAAATTAAACCGTATTCTCACATCTGGCTCTGAAAAAGCATCCCAGAAACAGAGCAAATCGGCCCTTGAGTGAGCCCCACAGCCATTTTCGTTGGGGGGCAGGGGGGTCTGTGCCCTGGGGTTTCGTGGGCTTGGCTTCCCTGGGGGAAGGGAAGGGCTTCCTTCCTGGAGGGCTCCAGGCCCAGGTTCCCGTTCTGGAAAGGCGGGAGGCAGAGTGGGGACGGACAGGTGGGAAAGGCTGGGGTGAAGTGCCCCCAGCCTGCTCCGTGGCCCTTGCTGACAGGGACCCGAGCGGGGGCATCCACAAAGCTTCACATTTCTGGGCTGGTTCAGCCAGTGCCTCTGAGGTGGCCGTGACCTCCGGCCAGGTTCCCTCCAGGATCCACATTTAGGAATGGCTCAGACGGGAAGGCTCACGTATCAGTCTTGATCCTTCACACCTGCGTGAAACCTGCTTCAGGTGAGGGAGGAGGTGACCTCAGCAGCACACAGGGCCGTGGGCTTCGTGCGGGGCTCCAGCCGCCCTCGAGGGCGTGCTGGGGAGGCTCAGCTCCCCACTCCAGTCAGTGGTTGTCTCCTGGGACTTGCCTCTGAGGGCTCTGGTGGCATTGGCCCGGATGGTGATGTGATCCCAGCCCCCCTGGAAGGAGAGAGCCTCGTCACCCATAGCTGCCGGAGGGTCAAGGGGAGAGACCATGCTTCCAGACTGCAGGAGGTCAAGGACGCCCGAGGGGCTCTGCCTGGGGCCTCCCGCCCACCCTGACAGCAGGTCCAGAGCCTGCAGTGTGACCACGCTGCTCCGGTGCAGGTGAGCCGCCCGCATAGGCCTTGCTCACCCCGATGCCGTAGTCCCAGCCCTGCCCTTTGGGCTCTCGAGGCTGCACGCCTGTGCGATGGCACACAGTTCCCCGGCTCAGGCTGTGGCTCCCCGGCACCTTGTTGGCAATAATCCAGACCTGGAACACAGACGTGGTGAGGGCCCAGCCCCCAGCGCCGGTGGGACTGTGGGGACGGCAGTGCGGAGACCAGAGCGGGAACCCCGACCACCCCAAACCCTCAGAGCAAGCGTCGGCCCCCGGCCCCCCCACCCCGAGCACCCAGACCTGGTCCAAGGGCCCCACGGACACTCGGCACACGTTGTTGGACACGTGCTCCCAGCTGGAGCCCTGCGGGTAGCTGGGCGTCACCCCCTGGCGATACCACAGGTTCCCTGGAGAGAGAATGGCCCAGAGTGTTGGGACCCACTTCGCGGGCTGGCCACAGAGACAGCGGAGGCTGTCCCCACACTTCCTAGGGCTCCTGCCGGGCCGGGAAGAGAGAAGCTGGGGCCGGGGCCAGCTCTTCCCTCCCCACACGGGCCTCGGCCTGAGCCTCGTAACCGTCCCGCTGTGCGGGGCTGGCGGCCTCATGCTCTCTCTCTACGCATGAGAAACGGAGGACAAGGAATTCTTTAGACAAATACAGAGAACAGGGTCTGGACTCAGGGCCCTGGTTCCTGTCCCGACTCTGCCCTTTTTCTCGCCTTGCTCGTGCTGACGACAGCCACTGAGCAGGAAAGGGAACTGGCGAGAGCCCTGAGGCATGGGTGGGTGACCTCCGCCAGCCCACACCGTCCGGGGGGCTCCTGCCTGGCACCTCCTGGGGACGCTGCCAGCGGACACACAGCAGCGCCCGGCTGGGGGCTGCACCCTCTGCAGGGGCCCCGGGCCAAGCTGGCGCCCCCCACCCCCCCGCCCTGCACAGCTGAGGACAGGGACTTGTACAAAGCTCTCGTGTCAGGGACCTGGGGCTGGTGAGGGTCTCGTCCCACTGGGGTGCTTGGGGAAGCCCTCGTCTCCCCTGGTGACCACTGCGGACCAGAGACAACTTGCCATTTTCGTCCAAGGCGTACACAGCCGTCTGCCCCACGGACACCTGCTTCAGTCTCTGCTTGGGAGGAGACGGGATGTGGTACCAGCAGTCCCCTGCGGCGCAAGGTGGGACTTAGGGTGCAGCCGGGTGACACCACACCTGCCACCCCCTATGCTCGTGGACCACGTGGCCTCCCCTGCAGCTCGCGGGCTTGAGGAGGATTTGGCCGGTCTCTGTCCCCAGGCCAGCCAGGCCACATGCACGTGACAGGGCCCGGTGTGAGCCGAGGGCCAAATGGGGCAAAACCCCCCCCACCCCACCCAGGGCCCTGAGAGACTGTGGCGGGATCCAGATGGTGAAGTCCAGCGGACGATCTTGGAACAGGGACACCAAGGTGCTCAGCCTGGCACGGGGTGGACAGCCCGTCTTGGGGCTGCCAGGCGCCACCCCTGCACAAGCCCCCTGTCCCCATGCGGAGGGCAGCAATGAGCAAGCCACCACCTGTCCGAGTGCCTGGCTGCCAGACACTGTCTAGACATCTGACACGCAGCCCAGAACAAGCCAGCACGGCCTGCAGGCCCAGAAGGTTGCCAGAGCAGGCAGTAGGCTGGGTAGGGCCACCCCAGGAGAGCATCCCGAAGGGCAGGACGTGCAAAGTGCCCACTACCAGTGATGCCCTGGGCTGGAGGCCAGGGCTGGCGCAGGGCGGCGGGGAGGGGGCCCCATCACCAGGATGGCACCCCCCAGTCAGTCCCGGCAGGAGGGGGTGAGGCCTCTGGGGAGCCCTCGCTTGGCCCCAGGGCAGCCCTCGCTTGGCCCCAGGGCCTGGTCCGCAGGCAGCACTCCCTCCACGCTTGTCCGGCTGAACTGAACACGAGGAGACCTATCTTCCTGCCCCCCAGAAGCAGAAGCACATGCAGCCTTGCTCTGACCAGCCCCGGCCACCCCTTGTCCGCACTTGCGACCGGCACGGATCCTCCTGGAGGGGCGGGCGGCACTCACCAGCCGGTTGTGTGGGGGACACGGAGCCCCGGTAGAAGGCGGAGCCATCCCTGGCCACGGCCCACACCTGGTGGCAGGCCCCAATGGAGACGGAAGTAAAGGGCTGGTCGGTGCCCACGTGCAGCCAGGACGAGCCCTGGGGATGGGAGCCAGGAGGGACAGTGAGGGCTGCGGGGCCCAGCCTCTGCCCCTCCCCCTGCCCAATGTCCCAGGAGCTGGCAGCTCCACATGCCAACCTCACCCTCGGCTCCGACTGCCCACAGAACCTAGTGACCCCCTCGGGCCACATCTAGTGTCCGCCAGTCACAGAGAGTATCCTGGGTGCCCCCTGGGAGGCCTGAACCTAGTTGGACCTCAGTCCAGAGTTCTCTTTTGGGAAAAATCTGCCAGAATCCCAGGAACGCCCAGAGGCTGACAGGTGGGCAGGCCCAGTGGCCCCCGGAGGCAGGGTGCTCACCGCGGGGTTGAGCTCCGACACGCCCAGGCGACACAGCACATCCCCCTTGTCACTGACGGCCCAGAGGGCGATGTTGTGCCCCCTTCTGTCGGCACCTGGGCTCTCTGGGATGATGGACACGTCCCCAAGGGCGATAGGGGCCACCTCCAGCCAGGGCCCACTGGTCACCAGCTTACATTTTCTGCACAGTGGAAGAGAGCAGAGCCCGGGGGTCTGATGCTTTGGCAGGCCCCCTCCTGGAGACATGCAGTGGGAGGCTGCAGGCATAGCAGCGGCCTTTGAGGGCCCTGGTCCCCAATGGGCAGGAGTGCGGGGCCTGGAGAGGCGGCCCCACCCTGCCCTGCCCCCACCCAGGCCTCCCATCCCGACCTGCCTGTCCTGCTCAGAGCACAGCCTGCCAGTGACATTTCTCTTATTTGTTCTTGCAAACAAACTTCAGAAACCAGAGAGCGTTGGGAGCCCGAGGGCATTTCCTGGGCTGACATTTACTTTGATTCTGTTTCCCTCCCTCCGCTCCCTCTGCTTTTCTTCCATGGGGACTGGCCCGGAGGGCCCTGTAGGAGGGGTAGGCCCACAGCCCCAGTTACTGTGTCACTCCCACCTTTACCTGGCCCAGCACCTTCTTCTGACAAAATCCTTCATGGTTTTGTACCCGTGATATGAACTGCAAGAGAAAGCAGCTGAAATCAAGACCACTCTGTGGAAGCTTCCAGAAAGACAGGCAGCGGGGCTCACAGGACATGAGGCTTGCCTGGCCAGGGTCTCTGGGGCGCAGGTCTCCCCGGGGGCAGGTCTCTAGGGGCCAGGATGTGGAGGCTGCCTGACCAGGGGTTCTAGCTAGGGGGCTCTGAGCCCTCCCCACCATGGGGCCCATCAGAGCCCTTCTGGGGAACAGCTGAGCTGAGGCCCACAGACAAGGGGAGGGTCAAATCCAGGAGGCTCGGCTGTGGCTGGAGGGGATGCCTGTGGGCTCGCCCGTCTCAGGCACCTGCATCATCCCAGGCCTGGGCCTGCTCGGAGGCCCTGGCTCGGCCTCCCACAGCTCTGTTTTCCACGTGGATGTGATTTGTGCTCTGTGAAGGGCCTGCTGCCCACCAGGGCCTCCCAGCTTTGTGGACCTGTCACCTGCTTGTCCCTTTGCTTCTCAGGACGGTGCTGGCCTCACTCCACACTTTGTTCAAAGTGCCTTTTCCCCCAACACCTCCCTCCAGCCACTCGCGCCCATCACCCAGGGCCTGGTCCAAAGCTCCCCAGAGCCCCGCAGAACCCTCCCCTAGGGCAGCAGGGATGGTGGGGCACTGAGGGACCAATGGCTGTCCTCCCTAAGCCTGCCGCTGAGCTACAGGTGTGGCAGGCATGCTGGCCTGAGCTCATCTCTCGGGCCAGCTCCAAACCCTGCCGACAGCCGAGGTGGGCGTACACGGGTCTGCTCCTCGGCCGCAGCCGGGTGCTTGCAGCGGCAGGAGCGACCCGGGACAGCAGGACAGGTGAGGGCCCCTCCCCACGTGGAGAGACACTTACGCAGGGAAGTCACTGGCATACTGCCACCCCTCCTGGTCCGTGCCCCCGGGAACGCTGAAATCCACAGACCAGTCAGAAACCTGGAGGAGAGGAGGGTCAGCAAGGGCGGCTCCCGGTCCCAGCCCCCCCCCGCAGCCCGGAGCTCACCCAGGTCCACTGCAGGGACGGGGGCTTCGTGCCAGCCTTGGTGCACTCGTGCAGCCCCGAGGCGTCACTCCACATGTACCGGTCGGTGGGTAGACCCCTGCGGTGGACAACGGGGGTGGTGGAGTGACTTGGAAGAGGAGACACCAGCCAGCACCAGCTGGCGACAGACAAGACGTGAGCATCTGGGACACCTGCGTCTCCAAGGGGGTGAGGGGCAGAAGCAGAACTGCCCTAGGGCTGGGACAGCAAGCCGCTGACCTCCTGTCACATGGGAGCCCAGGCGGCCCCTGTGGCTTGGCCACCCGCCCGGGAGCTGAGAGCCCACCTCTTCCCCTCTTCCGGGTTGCTGTGCCCCCAAAAGATGCCGAAGCCCCATCCCCAGTACCCTTGAGTGTGACCTTACTTGGAAAGAAGGTCTCTGCAGGTGATCAAGTCAGAATGGGGTCCTTAGGGTGCACCCTAAACCAATACGACAGTGTCCTTGCTGAGTTCAAATTTCCCAAAGAGGGAAAGTGATGTGAAGACAGGCGGGACATTGCCACAAACCAAGGGACAGCGGAGGCCTCCAGGAGAGAGGCTGGGAGCGGACTGTCCCCTAAGGACGGAAGTGGCCCCACCCACACCTTGATTCTAGACTTCCCAGCTTCCAGAACGGAGAGAGAACGAATGTCCACGGCTTGGACTGCCCAGTGTGTGGTGCTTGCTGACAGCAGCCAAGCTGACCTGGACACTCACAGAGTGACAGGCCCCACACGCCGGTGTCGGGCAGGCGGCCACGAGGCTCAGGTGCTCAGGTGGCAGGAGCCGTGGCCCTCGGTGTGCACGCTCTGCGGGGACCAGGGAACCTGCAGCGGTCATCCCTCTCCCAAAGGACTGAGGAAGCAGGGACGCTACATCCAGTCCATGCAGCGGTCTCCGCGATGTACTTTGGCCCCATGTACCAGCTGCCTCAGCAAAGCGCAAACCCTGACTTACTGGGGTGAACAGAGAAACCCACAAATATCTGCACACCAGGAAACCCTTCGAGCCGCGGGGGCGACACTGAGAGGTCACGAACCATCTCCCCGTCCGAGACAGAGCTGAGCTCAGATGAGCTGGATCGCCCTCGGGGACCCGACAGGGAGGCCACCACGGACCATCTTCACGTTCCCGTTGAGAACGCGGTGGCCGGCGCCCAGCCACTCACCTGCTGGAGTAGCCCGTGACAGGGTTCCAGCGCTGGTTTTCGTAGATGTAGACGCACTTCACGTCCGACTGCATGTAGATGTTGCTGGTGCTGCTGGCCAGGCCTGGGGGGAGAGGAGGCTGCCGGCCGGACACTCGGGCTTCCGTCCGAAGCCCTGACGGCCGCAGAGGGTGGGTGGGAAGGGCCAGCAGAGAGGGGTTCACGGGCCTGGCTTGGGGTTCTCGCTGTGTGATTATTCTGGGGCTGCAGACCCTCCACGAGAGGACCCTACAGTGCATTACATTTCCTGTCCTACACTTCCACCTTCTCCGTCTCACACCCTGTTCTTGGCTGTACCTTTTCCCTCCCTATCTTCCCACTGACCAGGCACCAGGCAGGTGGGGGACCCCACCAGCTCCCTCCTTGTTAACACTCACATAACGTCCACCAGCCCCAGTCTCCTCATTTGTAAAGTGGGAACAAACTTAATTCCTGCCTCACGAATGAGGAAGATGTGCAGTTCCCATGGTCTTAGTGGACCACAGCTGGTTCTCCAGGATTGGCTGTCCCTCACTGTAGGGCATGTGGGCTGCGGCTTGGAACTTTCCACTCGAGAGTCTGTTTCTGCCTCCATTTCCCAGGAAGAGACATAGGACCTTGCTTCCCAGAACTTGGGGAGCCAAGAGGAGTTCAGCAAGGTCTAGTCCCATAAGGCATGACCCAGGGACTAGAATTCAGGCCTGGGAATCAGGAGACCCAGGTCGTGGGGCTACCCAATGTGCCCTGAGGTGTTGTCTGTGAAGTGAGGGGTTGGACACAATGAAGGCTCCGGCAGTTGCTTTTCTAGAACCTGCAAGGCCCCCCAGCTCAGCTATGGGTACCCAGGAAGGCGTGCTGGAGGCCAGGCCTGGTCTCCAAGCTCTTACACCTCAAGGGCTGGCTCTGGGACCATCCTCTGTGGAGGCTTGCTGTGGTGAAGGTCACCTGTCAGCCTGCTGTCAGTTGAGAGTCAACACCGGGACAGTGGCTCCGGAGTGGGGAAGGGAAGCCAGGCGGGACTAGAAGAAGGACTGGCCTGGAAGGCTGTGGGCAGGACTCAGGCAGCTGGTCCTGCCAGCCTCCATGTCCAGGCCACTCTCACCTTGAAAGCAGCCTCCGCCGTAACCGCCAGTGTAGACCCAGGCCGTGTGGTCGTAGCCGATACCCCACACCACACCCCGGCTGTTGGCTTCCACAACCCGCAGATGGCCTCCCATCTGTCGCCAGAACCTGAGGCAAGCGGAAAGAGGTCACGGAGATGCCGACACACCGTGCTGGCCTTCTACCCCTGCTTCCGGCTCTGTGGCCTCCCCCAAACATCTGATTTTGACTCCTCTTCGGGCTCCAAATGGTGGACTTTATTAAGGACTATGGCACCTGTCTGGCTTCCCACCTGGCAGTGATCAGAACTAATTTGGCCCCAGAGTGGGCGCAGGAGACTCAGGGTCGGCGGACAGGGGGCTGAGGCGTAGCCCCCGTTCTACACGGTCCCTGGGGGTCTGGGCCAGGCAGGTGGGGGCATAAGGCAGAGCAGTCTCATCTGGATGAACCACAACTTGGGCCAGCACACCGCGGGGTGACAGCATGGGCTCCCGGGGGGAAGATGCAGGGTGCCACCTGGGTCACCCTCCCGTGTGCCCAGGTCCTGCCCACTGTCCGTGCAGGCTGTCTGACTTGTCCATCCGGGTGCTGGGCACCCAGGGCCTCCAAGAATGGATGAAGAGTGGACACATGCATCCACTCTCCCCTCCTGAGTGGGGCCTCCTGGTCTCACCTACGTTCCCCCTGGTCCTCAAGGGGCTCCTAGGGGAAGCCCTGAGTCAGAATTGGGAGTACTGTGTCCCCTCCTGGGTCCCCATCTGCCTTCCCACCTTGAATGCCAGCTGCCCCAAAATGGCACTACCAGCAGCCCCCTCGTTCTATCCCTTGCCACCTACAGAGCCACCTCCCCGCTACCTGCCAACACACGGCACCAGCTCAGTGGCGCCTATGTGCCTGAGCCCTGCCAGGCTTCTGGTCCCCCTTGGGGTCCTCCACCATGCCTGGAAAGACTCGAGCCCTGGGAACCAGCCGGCCATTCCTGTGGAAACTTCTAGAACATCCCTTCTAGACCCATAGCTCTGGCTGTCTTGGGCTAGTCCGGCGCACAGCTGACTCACATCTGGTCGCAGGGCAGCCTGTGTTCGGAGGCCTCCAGGTCTGGGCTGGGCTCACTCACAAAGATGTCCCCCTTGCAGGTGATGGACCAGATGGCCTGTGGGGAGGGGCGGCCGTGGACTCTCCGGCTCTCACAGCAGGACAGGTTGAGCAGAGCAAGCTGGCGCAGGGAAAGGGCCAGTCAGCACTGGGAAGGGGGCCGGTGGCAGGCCGAGTCCGGGCGGTCCCAGGACTGCTGCCCTTGAAGCCCAGACCGTCGTTTGTGGGCGCTCACCCAGTCATTCATGTCCTGCTCGGTGGTGGCAGCCAGGCGTACAGGCCACCTCTGCCGGGTCCTCTCAGGCGTGTAGAGGGCGAAGGAGTGCTTGGTCTCATTGAGCACGGGGACCAACACAGTCACCTCGTTGAGGAACACGTGGAGGTACTGTTTACAGAGGGTGGAGGATGGGGCTGTCACCAGGCCAGAGGGGGACCCTGGGAGGGCCCCTGCGTGGGGCTGGGGGCACGGTGGGCCTCTGGGCCCCTGCCACAGTAGAGGGATAGGGAAGGCCTGGGGGCCCCCTGGTTCCAGAAAGCCAGTCCTAGGGGTCCCCGGGACCTGCAGGTTCGAGTGGTGGGCTCCAGGACCACACGTGCTCAGTAGGGAAGCCTAGTTTGTGAGCAAGTGCCTTAGTGACATTCTTTATGTCAACAGGAACACTCGAGAACCCAACTGACCGGGTTTGAACCCCAGCACCAGGAGGGCGGAGGGGCTTTAACTCCCTGAGCCGACACCCCAGTGACTGTCAGCGGCTCCGTGAGGAGGGGGCTCACTGAGGCTGCGGCAGGGGCCTCCACACACCTGCTGGCCGCTGACCGCGCCTGCCGTCCCCATGGGCCCGCGCTGGGCCGACGCCAGACACGGTCCCCGACTGAGGCCTGGGAGCCCCCCACGCACCTTCTTCTCCTCGTGGACCACATAGTAGATGAAGAGGATGCTGTCCCGAGCCCCGTCGAGCCCCGTGAACTGCTCCAGGGCCACGCGGACGTCCACCCACTTGTGCGGTTTCCAGTCACACCACCACTGCAGGGCCCCGGTCTTCACCCACACCGACTGCGGCACGGGCCCAGAGAACACAGGACAGAGTCACAGGCAGGCCCCTGGGGCCCCAGACTCTGGCCCCATGCGTACTCAGCTCCCTTATTTCCCCCTAATGACCAAGGTGGCACTATCATACCCGACGGGGGCCAGGCCCTCAAGCCCAGTGACAGCAGTGCCGTCTCTGCACACCCTCCTCTCAAACTGCCTGTGGGGTCAGCACTGTTAGCCCATGCTCTAGATGGGGAAACTGAGGCCCGGGGGGGTTCTGTGCCTGAACCAATGTCACCGAGGGAGTCAGTGACAAAGCTGGGGCCCACACCTGGCCTGCCTATGTCTGGAGGCCCGATGCTCAGCCGCCGGCGAGATGCTTCTGCACCAGTAGCCGAGGCCCAGGGAGCCATGTGCCTGGTGTAACTTGGGCCTCCCAACCTGACTGTGCGCCTCCAGGGGGTGGGCTCTGTCTGAGGGACTCCAGGCTAGCCCTCCACCCTGTTCTCACTCATCTCAACCAAATGCCACGTCATCTTGGCTCTTGGGGTCCCTTCTGGAGGGAAGGGGAGGACAGCACTCCCCTCTCCCCGCCTCCCACTGAGGCTGGTCTCTGAGTCCCCAGGGCTGAGGCTATGCCTGGAGCACGACGGGGCCGGAGTTCTTCAGGACGGATGGACTCACTTCGTCATCCCTGAACTACAGGGCCTGGAAGGGACAGCTCCACTTCTGAGCTGGGCAGACAGAGGAATGGACGCGTCTCTGTATCCTGCACCTCCCCTTCGGGACAGTATACTGTTGGCGCCCAGTGGGTGCTGAGGGCCAGTGCCTCCGGGGACTGCCCACCTGCTCCACAGCCTGCTCGTAGTGCCGGAAGTGCTCCAGCTCCCGCTTGGTCCTTTCTGTGAGCTGCTGGAAGATCTGCTTCCGCCAGGCGGCAGTCTGGGCCGGCATGATGGACAAGGAGAGCGTCTGCACCGAGGGGGACAGGCCTACAGGCCAGCAGAGCCTCAGGGCCAGGCGCCCAGCCCGCCCACAGCTGGGCAGCAGGCCAGGGCCCTTTCCTCTGCTCCCCCCGCCGCAAGGAGCACCCTCCGGGGTGCTGGGCCCCCGGACACCTGCGCTTACCCGACTGGACGGTGAACCACTTGAGCACAGCATGGGCCTCGACGGCACAGCCTCCTCCTGAAACCCAGGCCCACAGCGGGTGGTCATCAGCCCCATAGGGCTCCTCCAAGCCCAGAGGGAGGAGCCCCAGCGAGGAGAGCCCGGTGGTGTCTGGAAAGCCAGCAGCCGAGTGGCTGGGTGCTCTCTTGGGCTCCTTCAGGTCAATATTGGTCCAGGGCAGTTCAGCCGGGCTGGAGGCCGGGCCAGGGCGAGGCTCGGACCCAGGAGTCTGAGAAGCCGGGCCAGAGACCTCCACAGCATGCTCTGTGGTCCTGCCGGTGCCTGGGCCTGAGGCTGAGCTGTCCCTGGGGTTCCTGGGACCGTCCACAGACTCTGCAGGGACAGGCTGGTCAGGGCCCGCTCTGTCGGCTTCCAAAGAGGTATCCGTGTCGCTCGGTGCACAGGACTCACCACTGCCCCTTACCTCGTCGCCAAAGAAGCAGCCAGCACTGGGGACAAAAGGGGCAGACCCATGACCCCTCGAGGGAAGGACATGCGCTGCTGTGGCAGGCCTGGCTCGTCCGCTGTGCCCCGGACAACCCGCAGCCATGCCATGTCACACACACACAGCGACAGCTACCTCCCGGGAAGGTGGAACGGCCGGGTCGCAGCCAGGCCGATCATATCATTTACCTGGGGCCTGAAACCTGGTGGTATTAATATTTTCTTAACGTGGCAAAATACATGACGTAATATTTACCATTTCAAACGATGTGGCATTAAACACACCCACAAGGTTATGCAACGACCACCACCACTTCGTTCCAGAACTCTGTCATCACCCCCACATGGAAACTCTGGCCACCGTAAGGAGCCACCCTCCATACCCAACCCCCCACCCCGCATCCCCACCCCCTAATCTGCTTTGTGTCCCTGTGGATTTGCCTTTTCTGGACACTGCATATACACAGCATCAAGTAATACATGGTTTCTTGTGACTGGCTTCTCTTGCTTCGTAGGATGAGGTCAAGCTTCACCCACGTTGTAGTGTGGATCAGTACTTCTTTTCGTGTCCGAAGAATATTCTGCTGTATGGATATGCCACGTTTTATTTATCCATCTGTGGATGGACATCTGAGTTGTTTGTACCTCTTGGCTACTGTGCGTAACGTCTCTACGAACATTCACATATGAATTTTTGTTTTGACATGTTTTCTGTTCTTCTGTGTAACAGACCTAGGGGGGTGAGTGCTGGGTCACGGGGTCGCTCTATCTTGAACTTCTCGTTCGCCACAGCGGCCACCCCGTTTACCTTCCCACCAGCCTGCACGGGGGTCCCAATTTCTCCCCATCTTGTCAACACTTGGTATCGCCTTTCTCTTTGACTATGTACAGCTCTCCCGGTGGGTGTAAAGAGGCATCTCGCTGGTGGTTTTGGTTTGTATTTCCCTGGTAACTATGATGCCAAGCGTCTTTCCATATGTTTGCCGGCCATCTGCGTGTCTACTTGGGAAAAAGGTCTATTCCAGTTTTTTGCCCTTTTTAAACTGAGTTGTCTTCTTGATATTAGCTGTATGAGCCCTTTACATAGTCTAGATTCTGGACCCTTGTCAAATACATGATTTGCAAACATTTCCTCCCATTCTGTGGATTGTCTTTTTCTTTTCCTGATGGCATCCTTGGACACACAAGTTTCTAATTTTGATGAGATTCCAATGTCTCTATTTTTCCCTTCATTTCCAGTGCTTTTGATGTCATATTTAGGAAGCCACTGCCAAGACTAAGGTCTGGCATCAGTAGCTTTGGAAGCTTCTCAGCTGATGCCAATATTTGAGTACTACCAGCTGGGAGCCTAAACCCTCGGGTCAATTAAGAAAGGCCAGCCCCGCCAGCCCCCTGGGCCTCTGGGCGTTCGGTGCAACGGAGTGAAAACCGCCATGCTGGGGGAGCGAAGGGATGTGGACCAGGGTCTGGGGGGGGCCCGTGCTGCTGTGGAGCGCGGTCGCCAGGGCCCCTGAGCCACAGGACTGCGCAGGTAAGCACTGTGGGCATTTGCGGTACAGAACGTTCGCCAACCCTCCCCCGTCCCCCGTCGGCCCCCAAGACCCTAAGTCATCTGCCTGCATTTAACACCCATGGGCAGAGCTGGGGCTCATCCACACTCTCGACACCCATGGCTCTCAAGGCGTGGTCCTCAGAGCTGTACCAGTGGACAGCCGGGGTCGTGCAAACACCACAAAATCTACTGAATGCAAAATTCTATGGAAACAGCAGCTCTGGGGCCAAGGCCTGGACGTCTGTGCGGGGACAAGCCCTCTCGGTGTTTCTGGTGCACCAAGTTTCTGGCCAAGTTTGAGGTCCCTGTTCAAGACTAGAGAGACCCTCTCTGTCTTCTCTGCTTTCCTCTGACAGAGGGGCCTTAGTATCCACCCCACGGAGAAGCCTTTTCTCTCCCAAACCTTGAGACCTCAGAAGCAGTGGGCCAGCACTATTCAGGGATGACCCCCGGTTCCAACATAGACAGACATCCCAGCCTCACACCCCCTGCCGCCTCCCACCTGCCCCCACAGGCCACCCTAAGGCCTAGCCCGGGCACCAGGCACAGGAAGGGAGAGACCTCACAGGCCCTGGCTCTTGTGGGCCGAACCTGGTTTTTCCCTGCCTTGGAACAGGCCCGGTGCCCCACTGTGAAGCCAAGCCACAGCCTCCCCCAGACACTGCCCACCGAGGCCACCGACGGCCCTTCCCGACCCGTGTCCCTGGGGTCACCTGAGGAGACTTGATGAGCTACCAGAGTGGGATCGGTCACTCTCTCGGCTGGTGACAATGGCCTTCCACGTTTTCCCGCTGAGCTCGCTCTGGGTGACACCCTGGCGGAAGTACACGGCCCGGTCCTCACAGCCAATGCCCCAAACCTGACACACACAGAGGCATGGCTGGGTCGGAGGCCAGCACAGATCTGAAGGATCCCTTCCCTTTGGGGGTGTGGGGGAGAGCACCCCGAGGCTGGAGGACATGTCTGCAAATGCAGGCAGGAGTCCCCTCCCCGCATATGTGCAGTGGGGGTGTGTGCCGGGGGAGGACACAGCACCAAGCTCAGGAGAAGCAGGGACCCTGCCCTGGCTTCCCGACCTCAGGCAGACCCTGGGCTTTGGGCTGACAGAGCCGAGGAGGTGGCGGTGCTGCTGGGCACTGTGCTGGGACACAGAGTCCACCCACGTCCCCATCTTCTGTGTAGCCTCTGGTGGGAAGAAAGCTGTTCCCCAAGTGAATCCAGAGAGCGGCCGAGGTCTTTTTAAAGATGCATGATGGCCTCCTTGGTCCTGCCTTCATTTTCTGTGGAAGGGTGGTTGGACAGACAACCTTCCCTCTGCCTTTGGGCGCTGAGGAAGGAAGGGGTGCCCAGCAGCTGATGGGCCCAGGGAGCAGCCCATCCTGGGCCCTGGCCTGTGGAGGTGCCTAAAGGTGCCACAGCGTGCCCAGGGCGGTCCTAAGTGGCTTTGCTGGGAGGGCTGCGGGGTCTCCAGCACTTGGCCATGGCAGGCTGGCTTCTGTCCTCAGTCCCCGGGCACACCAGCCAGTGCCCGTTGTGCCCGACTGCCGTGTACCCTGCTGACTCGGGTCGGTGGGGGGATGGTGTGGGGGCACAGAAAACGCCAGCACCCCCGGGACGAGTTTCTAGGGCAGCGCCTTGGGAAAGGAGTCGCCTTCCCACAGGCAGTCTGAAAAGCAGCCAAACCTCATGATCTCTGAGGCCGCCATGCTGCACAAACTATACAGATGGTGTTCAAGAGATGCTATGTCTATAAAGCTGGGAAGATCAGTTTTGTTTTTCACTTCCTGAGCTGATTTGGCCCAAATAATCCTTGACAAAACCCTTCGGGTCTCTGGGGTGCACGCCCCCGGTCTGTGCTCCCCAGCACGGAGCATCCTGAGGGGAGGGGCCGGGGACGAGCCAGCGCCCTGGGTGATCCTGCCACTGGGAGCCTGAGGAGCTGCTGGGGCACCGCCCCCCCACCCCCGTGGTAGAATGGGACCTGGCTGCCTGGGGCGGTGGGAGCCCCCGAGACCTCTATCGGGGGTGAGCTGCTGACCCCGGCGGTCGGGATCCATGGCTCAGAGTCCCGTGCACACCTGGTCATTCAGCCCCACGTTCACCATCATCATGTCTCCAACCATCTCGATCCAGCTGGTGCCACAGGGATTGTGTGAGTTGACACCTCTTCGGAACCAGACCTGCAAAAGTCAGAAATCGACAGGTCCCCTTGGAGAGTCACGGAAACAGAAGATGGTTTTCAAAGGCTCTAGAAGGACGAATGGATAATTTGGCCCTTTGGTTCAGGCGACAAAGGAGCGCAGCACATCACTGAGAAAGGAGAGATGATCCAGGTCTCTCTTCCCCACACCCCTGCTGCTTCTCCCTCTGGGCTTGGCATTGTCCTACACTGCTGAGGGTCACCTGTCCTCAGCCATACCTATCCTGGTGTCTTCCTGTCTCTTCTCTGGCAGAGGGCACTGCCCCTCCAGGAGACACGGCTTCCTGAATCTTTCTAGAATGTTCTACCAGTTGAGCACCTCTTGGCACCAGGCAGGAGCAGTAGGTCATCAGCTGTCTAACTGCACACAGAGCCAGGAGGTGAGACTTCTCCTGGGCAATGTCTGCATCTCCAATGCAAACACTGACCTGTGAGCTTGGTGAGCGATGCCTCATCCCCACGGTCCTCTATGCAGTCCCACCTTAGCCTGATGCTTGGAAAATGCCATTTTGTCCACTCAAGCTTGCCTCTATGTAAGATAATGGCCTTAACGACATTATTTAGAAAAGCCATTTTTTCTAAACTTACCATGATATAAATAACGTATTTTGGATCTACTCTTAATGCTTTATGAAATAGTCTCTTTAAGCCTTTTTTTGGGGCACCTGGCTGGCTTAGTTGGAGTGTGCAACCCTTGATCTTGGGGTCATGAGTTTGAGCCCCGTGTTGAGTATAGAGGTTACTTAAAAAAAAAAGATAAAAGAAAAACCCTACCATTTTTCATGTTAACTTATAAAAATACACACAATCCAACCAAATTTCCCTCAAGCCCACATGTGGCCCCATGGCTGACTCCCCACCCCAGCCCCTCTGTGCTCCCCATGACTGTCCTTACCCACCCTGGATGGCCACGTGAGCAAGACCCCAGCAGTTCTGAGACAGGACCATGCGTTATTAGCACTCATGTGTTTAACCACAGTTCCTGAGGCAGGATGCGGGGAGGTGACGGGTTAAATGAGAAACCCTCAAATCCCTTTTATAACAATTTCTAGACTGCCTAAAATGTCTACTTGACCCAAAGAAAGTTTGCACAAACATCTGTCTGGAGACTGAGCAAATAGCTCATGTAAATACAACGTTCTGCTTGTTGAATGAGAGGGGCTTAGGAGTTGTAGGAGGTGCATGGCTTCGGGTGATCTGAACTTTGGGCTCAGGGACCTTCTGCATGGACAGAGACTCAGATGTGTGGGGATCCATCCCCCAGGAAGCTGTGGGATGCCTGAGAGGTGGGGTCAGAGAGACCATGGAAGCAACCTGAAATCTGCTTATTTTATTGGACTCTGTTGATGTAAAAATGACAAGCACTGGATAACAGCATGGGGACATATTCAGTTAGTGGAGCATTTCAGAAAATTGGCATCTATATGAAATGTCATGGCCGACTGAGTGATAAATACAGTTGTTCTGCACTTGGTACAGGGGTGCGGACATGTCATGGAGATCACCAAGCCCTTCAAGCCCAGAAAGTGCCCGGTGCTTGGCTGGATTTGTCCTACGGGGTTGAGGCCACACTTGCAAGAACGAAAAAGCCACACAGCCCTCAATATTGAGCCCTGAATCCAATTCCCATATGGGCCAGTGATTCATTTCAAGAAAAAGAAACAAAAGAAGTAAAGAAATTGAACAGAGCCCTCGGCCCAAGCCCCCAGTGACCCCATCTTACTTTCCGGTCTTTGGTGATGGCCCAGACCACGCCGACTCCCACAGAGACGTGCACGATCCCGTTTTCAGAGGTGGGAGGCTCCACTGTGGACCAGGCACTTCCTACCCAGCCGCAGAAGAAGAGCAGGCAGCCCCCATCAGTGAGAGTGCTGGGGAGAAGCTGGGCATCCCCCGCCTTTCCCTGTATGGGGCGTAGGGCTGCCCACCTTTGGGGTTGTTCCTGTTGATTCCTTCCCGGACCAAGGCCTGCCCCTCCCAGAGCGTGACCCACAGGAGGTCGTGGGGCCCACAGCTGATCTGCACCGCCTCCCCTGGCGTGTCCACGAGGGACCACGATGAGCCTTCAGGGTTGGGGTGGCTGACGTCCTCTCTGTACCACACCTGGGTGGTGGAGAAACCCACAGCAGGGTCAGACGGAGTCTGGCCAGGGCTCTGAGTCAGGAGAGCTGCCCAAGGCTGGCTATGTTTGCATTAGTGTACACCTTAGTCAGGTGTAGAGTCTCAGGGGTCGGGGGCCCTGACTGTCCAGACTTGCTCTCCCTCCCCTCCACTGCCATCAGGATCCTCACGGCAGATTAGATGCCTCCCCCACCCCTGCTTAAAAAATATGACACTGCATTGCAGCCAGCCTGGGAGACAAAGCCATTTGGATCACCTGCTTGCAAGAACCCCTTCCCTGTTGACCTAGGGCCCCAGTGAGACCTCGGGCCCCAGCCTGGTATCCGGTGCCCCCTAGTGGCGATGTACTCTCAGTACACTGTCTCCAGGGAAAGTGGGGTCCTTGATGGTTAAATGGGAAAACCCCCAAACCCCTTTCATGCAAAAGTTTAAAACGTCCACTTCTTTTCCCACTTAACCTGGAAGCAATGAATATAATAAAATATGTAAGACTGAGCTACTTGATCATGTTGTCCAAACTGGCTCGTGTCATCTGGAGGGGGCTATATCTTGTTGCGAGGTGCAGGAGGGCTAGGGACCCCCTCCCAGCCTGTCTTCACACAGGGGACCACGGCTTCCTAACCCTTCACCTCACCCTTACAGCCCACACTGCAGAACCTGGGCAGCCTCCCTCTGGTGGTTTGGGGTCCCCCCCTCTTTAGCTCCTCCTGGAGCTCGGGGTGCTAATCATACCTCTCAAGGTCCCGGGAGTGGCACGGGGCGGCACCGACTAATGGCCAGCATGCAGTGACCGCACACACTGTTCTCACGTCCCTGTTCTCCCCTCTCTGCATCCAGGTGGGCACAGCCCCTCAAAGGAGGCTCTGTCCCAGGCCGGCTCCCCACCATCCTTCAGCACGGCTCAGAGAAAACCCGCAACTCTGGTTTGACCTAAGCCCACGCCAAACAGGACCCCAGAGGTAAGCCTGATCAAAACCTACTGTGTCTATTCTGAAGTCAACCAGAGAATTTGGATGAATTTGTGATAAAACGTACTGGACAGATGAAGTCTGCTCTAAAACCACAGCTGAAGAGTTCAGTCACCTGCAGGCAGGACCACCTATGTTGTTCCTGCCATCGGGGGCTGGCTTTACTCCTTAGTTCTTGAATTCCCCCAAGAAAAGAATCTCCTCTCCTCTCTAAATATCCATCCACCTACATGCACGCCCAGTCACCCATCCACCCTCCCACCCACTGACTTCCCCACCTCCCCATCACCTACCCATCCATCTACCCATCATCCATCCACCCACCCACCTACCCATTGCCAATCCATCTACCCACTCACCCATCCATCCATCCATCCATCCACCCACCCACCTACCCAATGCCGATCCACCTACCACTCACCCATCCAGCCATCCACCCACCCACCCACTTACTCATCCAACACCCATCTGTCCACCTGTCCATTCACCTAGCCATATGTACATCCCTTCCCCCATCCACAAAACCACTGGAGACTGCTATGTGGAAGCCACCAGAAGGGAATAGGCAGGGGGCTCAGAATCTGTCTGAGGAGACAGTACTGATGGCATCTGAGCTCAGGGTAGGCGCTGATCAATGCTCTGGGAGCTCAGAGAAGGGACAGGCCAGGACCAGGCATGGGGTGGGATGTCAGAGGCTTCTGGGAGGAGTAGGACCACAGGACAGCAGAATTCACAGGAGGGGTTATTGTGTGGACCCCACTAACATGCCGCGTTGCCTGCTCAGTGTAGTCCCCGCTGCAAGGACAGGAGGTGAGGAGGGCAGTCCCCCACCCCTCTTCCACATCTGGCAGGACACCTGAAGACCAGTCTCTCCTGGCCTGCTCTTGCCTGTGGCCAGCCTCCCTCAGCCACCTCCCATCCTAGGCACAGGAGGACATAGGACTTACCTTTCCCTGCAGAGACACAGCCCACACAGACAGGCGGCCCACGGGCTCGTCTGTGATTTCCCACCCCCCCACAGAGAGGTCATTGAAGGGGTCAGGCAGTTGCTCGGGGTCATCCTTCGAAGGGATCTGAAACAAGGTGTGTGGTGGAGGCGGTCAGTACCTGTGGGCACCTGGCCAGTAGATGGCACTGTTCCCCTCCCGATGGACACCTGGGATGCCTACCTCTCCAACGCTCCCTCTCTCCTCCCAGCACACTGCCTTCCCTTCTCCAGCTCAGCCCACAACTGCCTGACTTCATGGAGAAGGCAGCATTAGGACAGAGAGCTCCTAGCCCTCGGTCCCCTCTGCCCTGTCCTCCCTCTGTCGGCCTCCAGGCCTGGGCTGCTGTCCCTAAGGGGTCACTGCTGCTCCAGTGTGGAAGACTGATGTATACATACAAGGTCTCAGCTTTGTGCCTTGTGGTGGTCTGACTGCTGTGACTCCGTCCCCTTACCTTTCTAGAAGGGGGCCGATCCCTGAACCCAGTCCTGTGGTGTAAGCCCTCCATGGTGTTGGCTGTTCCCGTGCTCTCTGGGCTGCTCCCAAGGCAAGGGGCTGGCAGGCTGGACTAGCAGCCCCACCTCACTGACTTGGACCATCCAGAGGGGTCTGGTGAGGGTCCAAGGCCTTCCTCTCATGCAAGGCCACACAGGATCCTAGTCCAGGCCTCCTATCCCTAAGCTGGAACGTTTTTTGGGGGTTGTGGGAACAACACGAGAGTCAGAGTGGCTCCTGTGGGAGTTGGGGGAGGAAGAAGTGCACAGACTGAGCCTCTGTCCGGGACAGAACCGCCTGGAGACCAGTCAGGTCATGTTCTATGCTGTCCTGGGCCACGGTCTGGTCTGGCTTCCTGGGCGGCCAGCACCCAACTGAAGGAACATACACCTCCATGGTGTTCTTGGGACAGGGTCCCATGTGACCTTCCCAGCAGTGGGACAGCTGGCGGGGCCCTGCCCCACCCTGGGGCCACAGCTGGGCGCAGACCTTGGCCCAGGTGTCCCGGGACCTGTATCTCCTGTATCGGATCCACCTGCGCCGCCGCACGCAAGAATTCCACTTCTTGTCTCTTGTGTAGGTGGCAGGGAAGTCGATGGCATATGTCCACCCCTGAAATACCATGTGGGGGGGAGCATGGGGGGTGCTCTGTAAGGCTCCTGGGGAAGGACAGAGCCGGGACAGGCGGTGAGCAGGGTGGAAGACAGGGAGGGAGACAGTGGTACGGCCTGAAGCACCCCCAGCCGCCTGTCCCAAGCAGCAAGCAGGGGCATGCGGAGCGCCGGCAGAGCTGGGGTGCTAGGGACGCCACCAGGGGGGACGGGTCCCGTGCAGAGCACTCCTTCCCCACAGGGGAGCCCCAGTGGGAACCAGATTCACCTACCCCTTTCTCGGTGGGTTCCCCGCCGAAGTTCTCATCCACGTACCAGTCCGACTCCCACTCCCAGTGCCGCGAGGGCAGCGCCACCCTGTCCAACGGCCGGTGCTGGAGCCCACTCACGTCACTCCACTGCCAGCGGTCACTTGGCAGGAACTTCTCACAGAAGCCGCCCACGGGGTTCCAGCGCTGCGAGGGCCGCGAAGCCGAGACAGGCCTGAGGCCAGCCCAGGGTGCTGGGGACCTCTCTGGGGTGAGTGGGACCCCACCACTAGGGGGCCCTCCCGCTGAGCTCCAGGATGGAGAGTGGGCAGAGGGTCTGCCCGGAGCTCAGGGGTCAGAGCCTCCCCAGGCTCGTCACCAACAGCCAGCCCTTGAGCACGGCCGCCAAGGGCAGAGAACCTGCCGTAGGACACACAGCCCCAAAGGGCAGGCAGTAGAGGTCACGGCCCTGCCCTAGGCTCAGGAAACCCCCAGTAGCTCACCTTTGTGTGGACCTGGCCAGCCTGCCTTTATAAAGACCCAACGGGGGCTCTGGCCCCGAAGACCCTGAACGCTATACCACCCGGACCTCAAGCGGAATGAAGGACTCAAACGTCTGGGGCAGGGCGACTTCCTTCCCAGAGAACCAACCCAACGTAGCCCCCCCAAACACACGTGACCCCACCTGATTCTCATAGGCCTCCTCCCGGCGGCGGATGGGGACGTCGCTGGCACACACGTACACATAGACCTGGTTGTCGCAGGCGATGCCCCAGCAGCACTGCGTGGTGGCGCTCACGCGCTTGAACTCCAGCTGGCTGTCCTTGCAGAGCTCCCAGTACTGGCCAGCCGTGGAGAGCGTGTACACCTTCCCGAAGAGATCCACGGCCCACAGCACCGAGTTGGGCATGGCCACAGCAGCTGAGCGACAGCCGGAGGGACAGCCAGAGGCAGGAGGCCAGGGGCAGTGTCTGCCGCCAGCTCCCGGCGTCCAGAGTCTAGGGCACGCTTTCCTTCTTTGTTCTTGCCTTCCCTCTAATCATGGGCATTGTTTTCAAACGCACAAAAATGTACAGAGGGGAAAAAAATTGGTAACGTTCCAAACATCTCCCCAAATTTAATGGATATCACTATTTGGTCACGTTTCCTCCCTATCTTTTCTTGTCAAAAGAATAAAAGGAAATTCGTGGATTTAGTTCAGTCCTATGCCCATTGCTGCCTCCCTGGGAGGCCTCGGCCCCACGGTGAGCATGTCCCCTCACTTACGCTGGTCCCACGGTGACAATCCTATACGAGTCTGGCACCCTGGCCAGGTCCTGCGGGAGCCCTGCAGCTACGTGGCAGGGAAGTGGGGGGTCCTGTCTTCGACCTCCTTGGGTGACCACCACCCTCCCTGACCCTTCCCCATCTGCCATTCGCCACTCCTGCTCCTTTTTCTGTCCTCTTTCTTTCTGCTCTGTGGGGCTGGGCAGGGCAACCGGTAAATTCTATCACTGGCCACGCCCACACCTCCAGGGCTGACTGTGCTGGTGCTCCCCCGGGCCTGATTCCTGCAGCCTGGTTTTTGGTAGGGTCAAGCCTCCTACCGAGGCAGGGACACAGGTCAGAACCTCAGCAGCAAAACAGAACAGGTGGATGACAATGGCCTGGGGGGTGGCGAGCAGTGAGAAGCGCCCGCCTGACACTGCCCCAGGGCCAGGAAGGGAGAGTTACTGGAAGACAGACAGTGGCAGGCAGGGTGCCTCGAGGCTGCTGGGCCGGGCTGTTCCACTCCTGGGCCCACCCAAGGCTGTGGGCGCTTGGGACAGCAGGACGGAGGTGGAGAACAGGAGTGACTGCTACAGCACATAGGCTTTTCTGGAACAAAGCGTGTCTTACAAACACCAAGAAGAGTACTGGCTGGGGAGGGAGGAATCAAGGAATGAGGAAGGGAAGCAGAGAGAACAGGAGCCACGCTCTGGGAGACATCCTGGAACCCTGACCTCTCTGCCCTGGGACCTAGGTTTGGGCAAACAGGAAGTCACAACACCAGCCTTCTGGAGCCATTTGAAAACCGGTATCTGCAGCCAGATGGAAGAGCTTCGGTGACCCCAAAACACCCATTCGCTCCAGCCTGGCCAAGCCTCAGGGGTCTGCTCTCCCCCTCTGGCATCTACACGTGGACTCTTGGAATCTAGGTCTGGTCTCCATCCCTTTCTGGCACCATGTGGAGCCAACTAACCTCTCTGCACCTCGATTTCTTAATTTGTTAAAGGCGGAAAGTAATAGGGACCTACTTATGAAGTCGTAAGAATGAAGTGAGATAATACAGGTATGGAGCCTAGGATAGTGCTGAGTACACAGTAAGAACTCTGAGCATTACTGGTGTTGTTTTATTACTTGGCACCTGCTCTTACAAACTACTGCTGATCTCCTAGCCTTTAGAAAACAGAAAAAAAATAAAATCCCTTCCTCTTCGGCCTGAGTCTTCAGCCTCTTCATTTCCAAAGTACCTAAAACTACGCTGCACATAGTGGGTGGTCACCCAAAGTTGACGGCTCATCACTACCACCACCATTCACCGCATGGCCAACTCCCTGGGCTCAGATGGAAATAGTGCTCCAGGGAAGCCGAATGTCATCAATGACTTAAAGTAAGGTCATGATAGGTGGATAGGTATGGGAGAAAACAAGTATAGTAAAAGATCAATAGTAGAATTTAAGTGGTGGGCATAGGGGGTGTTAACTGTATCATTTTTTTAAACTTGGCCATGTGTTTGAATATCCTCATCATAAGCTGTTGGGGGGAAAAGGAAGAATTTGGGGGGTGAAAGGAATTGGTTCCTGTGATGTCATATGAATATAAATCCACTCTTCAAAGCTATCTCTCAGGTCAGAGTTCACCGTACAAGAAACCAGTGAAGTCAGGCTATCTCTAGGTTGAGCTCAATGAACAGTGATGTTCGCTTACTTGATACACTTCCCATCAGAGAAATGACTAAGCACTAATTTCCACATAGACATAATTGAACTTTCTGGGCAGCTAACTGCAGAGAAAGGACAGGATAGGGGTTATGTTTGCAAACTCTCTTCAGAGTGGACGGACAAGCAGCATCACTTCCCGGGTAAAGATGACAGGGGTGATCATTCTAGGCCAGCCTCAGCCGATTTCTGCTCTTGCCAGGATGCCACCCCAGTTCCCCCTATGCCACTTCCTGGCTGTGAGATGATCAGGTAACCAGTCCAGGGACACTGGGTCACTAGGTCACAGGACTCTTGAGAGGGAGGTTTCAGCATTAAGTCCCATGATTCTGGGATCCTGGGATTTCTTTGTTTTGTAGGGCTAGAGAACATTTTCCAAAAAAGCAATCTTGGGTTCACGGAGAACTTTTGTACAATGAATTCCAGTTGGACCTTCGGTCAATCCACTAAGAAGTCACGGGCTCACCACCCTCAGAGCCATCTGCCTTTCTGCACGGGTTTTCTAATAGATCCCTTCAGAGACCAAAAGGGACTCAAGGGAAGCTGAGGGTGGAGGAAGGAGGGCCAGGGTATGGCAGAGGGAGGGACACAAGGAACCAAGGGAGCTCCCGAAGCATCTATTTCCCCGTGTCTGCCTTAGGGCTCCTTCCTGAAAGGTTTTCTGTTGGTTTTTCTCTTACACCCTGGCACTCCCACCCCTTGAGCAAACACAGACAGAGCCCTGACTTCTGACGGTTGCTCACTGTCTTCTACTTGCGGAGGCTGTTGGAAAGCGACATCAGGGTCCAAATATGCGGGAGAAAATGGCAGGACATGCCCAGTAGTTGAGTCCTTCCCGAAGCAGGGTCCGCCAGCCGCTCTCGGCAGGAGATGCCCTGAGCCGCCATCTGGGAATGAACCCCACCCCCTCCCACCCCGCATCATCGCGGGCGGGTCAGCCTGGTTTCATTCCGGTTCCGAGCACTTGGGCGACAGGTGGGCCCCCTGCCTGGCCACCAGTGGCATAGTCGGAGCGCCCGGCCCTCACCATCTGCCCGTGCTAATCCCACAAGCAGATTTGCTCCTACCGCTGTCTAGGGGAGGGACAGACGGGCTCCTCGCTGCCCGATCCTCTAAACCCGCAGGCTCCAGCAACCCGCTTCCTAAGTCTCTCCAGCGCCAACGCCGGAGCGGAGGCGTCACCGGGCGTTCCGGGGGACGGCGACGGCGCCCCGCATGGTGTGCAGGAAAGCGCACGAGCACAGCCTCTCCCCCCAAACGCAGTCGCGGGGAGAGGAGGATCCCCGGCCTTCCGCCTCCCCAACCTGTCCGAAGAGGCCGGGGCGCCCATCCCACCGCACTCACCTGGGCGGGCGCCCGGCGGGCGGAGTCGCGGCGATCGCTCTTCCGCGGCCGGGCTAGCGGGTTGGCCCTCCCCCGGCTGCCGGTGCGAGGGGGCGGGCAGGAAGCGGCCGACAGGCCAGCGCCCATTGGCCGGCCTCGCCGTGACGCAAGGCCGGGCGCATGCGATTGGCCGCGGCCTCCGCATCGGGGGTCGCGCGCCCACCCACTTCCGGGGGCGCCGTGGAGTAGGAGCTGCGGCGGGATTTCCGCGCGCTCCCGGGAGCCGAGCGGGCCAGCAGACCACCGACGCCTCCACACCCCCTCCTCCGAGACCCCCTGCCGCCCCTCAGAACCCGGCCCGTTGTACCTCAGAACCCGACCCGTCGTCCTTCAGGACCGGCCCGTCGTACCTCAGGCCCCGGCCCGCTGTCTCTTCAGGACCCGCCCCCCAGGACCGGCCCGCCGGCCTTGGGTTCTGAGGACATAAGGCGAGGAGGGGGCGGTCGGGAGGGCCCCCGGGGGTGGGGGGCGGCACTGCGGCGACCGGAGGCGGGAGGAGGCGAGCCGGCGGACGCAGGTGGAGACAGGTGTGTCGGTGGTTCCCCTTCTAACTGAAATGTCGCCCTCGAGCACAGAAACCGAAAGCTTTAACCTTCTTGGCAGAATTCCTCCAAACTTGTGTTACCGTGAGGACAGCTTGGTGTGGTGGCGATAACGGACGCCGGGTGTTGCCAGTGACAGAAAAGCTAAGGGCAGGTGGCCGGCCTCGTACCCAGTACTAGCCCGGATGGGAGAGCGCTGCTGCCTGCCGGCCCTCATTCCGTCCCCTGGGCAGCCCGGGAGGCTACCCGCCCCCCGCAGTCAGGATGGAGGTGAAAAGCCAAGCAGGAGACGTGACTGATGGCTGGACAGGCGCAGCCCGACTTGGAGGCGGAAACAGTGTGGCTTGGACGTAGTGCCCCTTTCGGCTCTGGTTCTCGCCCTTGCCCCTTTCTGAGGATGCAGACCAGCTTTTCCCCCACCGTGGTGGCTCAGAAGCCCCACTCGGGCCAGCTCCACTGGGAGGAAAGGCAGAAGAGCCTCTGAGTCATCCCTGATGGTTTTGTGGTCTTGTGTGTAACCTTCAGTGTAGCTTTTGTGGACTGGCTTAGTCTGGAGATGGGGGTTATTATGCAATGTGTGTTTGTTTCCCCCTAAAATTCATACATGGAAACCTTTATCCTCAGTGGGATGGTGTTTGGTGATGAGCCCTTGCCGGGGGGGTTATTGGGTCATGGGGGGGGGTCCCTTCTAAGAAGGTAGCGCCCTTATGAGAAGAGATACAGGCCCATGCCCCCTCCCCTTGTGAGGATACAGTGAGAGGGTGGCTGTCTACCAGACAGGAAGCAGGCTGTCACCAGACACCAGACCTGCTGGTGTCTGGATCTTGGACTTCCAGCTTCCAGAACTTTGAGGGATCAGTATTTGTGGATTCAGCCCCCCAGTCTGTGGTGTTTTGTTATAGCAGCTCCAGTTGACTAAGACCCACGACAGGAGGTTTCAGTGAGACAAGGGGACTGGTCCCTTAGAGGAAAATTAGGGTATATTAGCAGGAGGACGAGTGGCTGCCAGACAGCAGAAGCATTAGTCTGGAGGTCGGCGGACCTGTACTCTATTCTTTCGGTGACAGTTTGTAGCCATTTCTCCTCTCTGGCCTCAGTTTCCATGTTAAAGGAAGCATTGAGTTAGGAGTGCTCCGTGGTCCTTGCAGAGCTTCTGTGCTGTGACAGAATTTAATACCAGTTTCCCTGAACTCAGAGTCTGACACAGTGGAATTTCTGGGGACCCATAGTACTCCCCTGCCACCACCTCCACCCCCAGTCCTTTTAGCCTTTGCAGAGCTAATGACTCTCTTCAGTTGTCAGGAGGCCTGCATTTTTCTGCCCTCACCATAGCTTGTTCCCATTTCTGCACTTTCATTTTAACCTTCATTTCTTGTTTCTCATCTATCCTCCTTGCCACTTGCCTCCTGGGCCAGACACAGTAGGTTCATATCCCAGCTCTATCACTTACTATATGAGTCACTAACCTCTGAGCCTGTGTCCTCATCTGTAAGATGGGAACAACACCACCTTTGTCTTTGGGTTAGGGGGAGGACAAAGTGAGAAGGCATATGTAAAGCGCTCACAAGCACTCACATATTACTAGTATTGTTATAGTCTCTGCATATTTGGGTTCAAGGCACTTGGCCATTTGCATCAAGTCTTAAGAGTTTCAGCAGCAGCACTGGGTTCAGCAGCATTCCAAATGTTTGATAGAGGTCTGCTTTCAGGATGATGAACATTACTATATCCATCTCATATTTGGGTCAGGGAGGAATGGCTGGATTGATGACAGGCTGGGTGGTCTGGATTTCCCCAACACTTGCCCATCAGCCACAGGAGAGAGCAGAGGCTTTCCAAATGGCTGGCTCTTCCCCACCATATCTACCTTCCATGATAGCCTCCATTCTGTGGCAGCTTCTGTGAACCTTTAAGCTCCAGCCTTGGCAGAACTTGCTGCTGTGCTCCCGGCCCCATCAGACATCTAAACTTCTACGAAGCCCCCACTGTCCCACATGCCCTACCCACCCTCCTTCCACTGTCCATTCTCATTTAGCCTTAGGTCTCATATCAAAGATCAGCTCTTACTAAACCCAAAGGAAAGCAGATGTACGTTATTTTGCCCTCATGTTTTGTATGTTCCTGATTCTAGCCCCGCACATACTGTCTTATAATTGTTTTTCTATCTGTATCCCTGACCGCACTGCAATATATTTGAAGGAGTGACTTAATGATTTTTTTAAAGATTTTATTTGTTTATTTGAAAGAAAGAGAATGAGAGAGCACAAGGAGGGGAGAGGGGCAGAGGGAGAAGCAGACTTCCTGCTGAGCAGGGAGCTCGATACGGGACTCAGTCTCAGGACCCCAGGATCATGACCTGAGCCAGAGGGGATGCTTAACCAACTGAGCCAACCAGGTGCCCCAAGGGAGTGACTTTCTTGCTTGTATTGGAATTTCCAGAGCTTAGTGATTGCCTAACACATAATAGGTATTCGATTCTTATTAAAGGAATGAATATCCCTCCCACATGTCCCCAGATAATGGGTAAGTCGTACATTGAAAAATGTTGGAAGAGCCTGAGCAAAAAATGGCAGAGATCAGCAGAACTGGCTCACACACATAGCTCTCTCTGTCCATTTCATCCCCCAACTCCACCAACAACGAACATGGCCGCCTTGGCCCTTTCTTAACATGGCTTCCAGTAGGCTCTCCCCATGTGTTAAATGGTTGTGGTAAGGTTGTCCCTAAGGTCTTTCTGATGGCCTTTCTTTTTGCTAAACCACTGTTGGATTTTTCCTTTCTCTATAGAAACTCATTTGCTAGGAGTAAACTCTTAATCACGAGTGGTTCATGATACTTTCACTTTAATTCTGTTTATAGTCATTCCACCCTTTGTAAAGCTGATGAGTCAAATGCCTGGCTGTGAACCTGGTAAGGCGGGACCCTGCACAGCCTTGCTCCTGGACTTCAGTTACCATTTCTCACTGCTCAGTCAGAAGTGCCCCACTCCCGATAATCCACACTGTACAGTTACTTGGATGCTAGATGAAGCGGTTAAAAATGTGGTATTTCCTCCATCTCTGGCAGAAGAAACCAGCTGTTGAAAAGGACAACTGAAAGTTCATGTTTGTGTATGTCCTGACTCACATAGGCAACAGGGCCTTAAAGTGAAGAAGTGATATTTTTGTTTCTAAGAGGAAACCTACAACACCTAAAATCTAGAACTCAGACAATGAGCTAAACCTGGAAGCCAACGTTAGTCACCCTCCCAGTTGTCTGATCTCCGCCTTGTTACACAAATTCACACAGACATGGTCAAGTCTAGTGTTCGTTCAACACCCATCTTTGGAGTGCTTATGTTAGGTTAGTCCTAATGCTGCTGAGGATTCAAATCATCCAAGAGACCTTTTCCACTGGAGCTGAAATAAAAAAGGTCCAGTGGTGGGGAGAGAACTACATTAGAAGCTAGGAAAGCCTATAACCTGTAGGGGTGTACTTGCATTGTGTATAAAGGTGGTTAATTTGAGGGGTGCCTGGGTGGCTCAGTCAGTTAAGGGTCTGCCTTTGGCTCAGGTTATGATCCCAGGGTCCTGGGATCGAGTCCCACATCAGGCTCCCTGCTCAGCGGAGAGCCTGCTTCTCCCTCTCCCTCTGCCTGCTGCTCTGCCTGCTTGTGCTCTCTATCTCTCTGTCAAACAAATAAATAAAATCTTAAAAAAAAAAAAAGGTGGTTAACTCGTGGTTAAGGAGGATAAACTGATAAAGGTCAGTGGTAAAGTACAAGGGTCAGGAGTAGACAAAGAAAACTCAGGTTAATTTGCTTAACATGAACTCTACTCCAGGAAGCAATGTAAATCTTGCTCTCATACCTTTAAGTCCTTAATATTTATGTACCATCAAGAATACAGGTCTGTTTATCTCTTGGGCTAGAAGCTTCTCATACAGGACTTCCTTAGTACTTCCTGTATGTATCACTCTGCACCAGACCCCATGACGTCTACTGGTTGACAGTAAGTAGTTGGAACAACTTTTTTCTTTTTTTTTTTTTTAAGATTTTTATTTTTAGTAACTCTATACCCAGTGTGGGGCTTGAACTCACAACCTGGAGATCAGAATCCACCTGCTGTACCAACTGAGCCAGCCAGGCACCCCAGGAACTTCTAATGGCAGCAAACTCACACAGAATGTGCAAAACCAAACCGTAGTCTATGTTATACTTGTATGTAAAAGACACATACTGTATATTTGATTCTATAAATATACTTTGTCAAACAAGCCACTTGAACTTAAAATGTCTTTCATTGCATTTTACAGTCATTTACACAAGTGAAGTTTATTATTAACCTACTCTGGAATGAGGTTTTCTATCTCAAACCCCATCAGCTCTCTTTCCAGCACAGAAATGGAGCTCCACTGACGGTTGCCACAGGTAGGATTGGCCCTGGGTGGTGGCTGATAAAGAAGTTCCTGGCCTCAGCTCTGCTGGGCTTACCACAGCTCTCCCAGGCAGGCAGCACATCAAAGATGGCACCACCCAACCACTAGGGATGAAAGCCAAACCCAGGCTGGCCCTTCTGAGGCATCTTGGTATGCTTCTCCGTACCTGTCCAAGAACCAGTAATCTATTGTGGCTAGAATTAGAATTCACTCCTGCTAACTTGTTCCAAGAAGAAAAGCTTAAGGAAAATTTCAGACACTTTTAAGAGTAAAAAGAGATGCTAACTAGAAGAGATGCCAACTAGAAGAGATGCCAGGACAGGAATTATAAACCTAGATATATGGCTACTCTAATTATAGATTTAAATGTAAAGAACAAAACTTCTTGAAGATAATATAAGAAAATATCNGAGGCCCACATTTCTTGGGGTGACTTCAGCATTAGACTATGGTGCACTGTGCGTTGTCCTGGAGCATGGAAACTTCTTTTAAAAATATGACTCAGAATATTCCCCAAATAGGCTTGGCTTATCACAACAGGTAACTCGTTGGTATCTGGTTTTACTGACAGGCTCCCCCCCAATTAAAAGAGCTATATTTTTTTTTTTTTTTATTTTTTTTTTTTTTTTTTTTTTTTTTTTTTTTAAGGTAGGCTCCACAGCCGGCATGGAGCCCAACGCGGGGCTCGAACCCACAACAATGAGATGAAGACCTGGGCCAAGATCACGAGTCAGACACTTAACCAACTGAGCCACCCAGTGCCCCCCATATAAAAACATCTTACAGATCTTGAGGTTAGGAAGGATTTCTTTTTTTTTTTTAAGGCTTTTTTTTTTTAATTTAATTTATTTATTTGACAGAGATAGCACAAGTAGACAGAGCAGCAGACAGCAGGAGAGGGAGAAGCAGGCTCTCCGCCAAGTAGGGAGCTCAATGCGGGACTTGATTCCAGGACCCTGGGATCATGACCTGAGCCGAAGGCAGCTGCTTAACCAACTGAGCCACCCAGACACCCAGGAAGAATTTCTACAAAAAAGATGTAGAAAACACCAACTGTAACAGAAGAGATGGATACATTGGACTACTTTAAAATAAAAAACTTCTCTTTATCAAGTACCATTAAAAGGGTAAAAAGGCAAGCCACTGAGGAGAAGATATTTGCAACATGCATAACCAACAAAGGGCTAGGATCCAGAACATAGAAAGAACTGCCAATCAGTAAGAAAAAGACAAACATTTAAATTGTGAAAAAGGTGAAGGACCTGAACGGCACATAAGAAGAAAGAGGAAATACGAATGGTTAATAAACATGAGAAAGTGCTCAATCTCAGCAGTAAGCAGGGGAATACAAGTTAAACTCACAAGGAGTTGCCTACCGGATAGGCCAAGTGAAAGTACAAATTGGTGCTATCACTGGGGCAGTCAGTCTCATATTATCTAGTGAAGCTGAAGATAGGCCTGCTTTATGGTCAACAGTGCCTTTGCTAATACACCAGGAGCACATTCGAGAACATTCTCAGCAGCATTGTTTCTAACAGGTCCAAGTGTCCGTCAGCAGTGGAATGTATGAATAAATGTGATATAGTCATACAGGAAACATTGGTAACCAAAAATGAAGTACAACTGGATGCAACAACACGGATGAATCTAGAACATATGGTGAGTAAAAAAAAAAGCTATCCTAAAGGAGTACATATGATCCCTTTTATATGCGAAGATCAAAAATAGGCAAAAATTTAATTGTAATGTTTGAGGTTGTATGTTTATGGTAAAAATATAAAGGTAAGTAAATGGTTGTAACATTACCATAAAAACTAGGATGTGGATGCCTTTGGAGGACCAAAGGGACATAGTGAGGCTTTGGGATTGCTGCCAGTGTTTTACTTCTTGACCTGGGCAGCAAATCATAAGTTTTGCTGTATGGTAATTCACAACATTTATGTCTCAGATAGTCTTCTCTATTATATAATTTAAAAAGATTTATTTTTGGGGTGCCTGGATGGCTCAGTCGGCTAAGCCTCTGCCTTCGGCTTGGGTTATGGCCCCAGGGTTCTGGGATTGAGCCTTGCATCCGGCTCGCTGCTCAGTGGGGAATCTGCTTCTCCTTCTCCTTTTGCTCTTCCCCCCCCCTCGTGTTCTCTCTCTCTCAAGTAAAAAAAAAAAAAAAAATCCAGAAAACCCTGAGGATTTAAAATTAATTAAAATAAAAGGTTTTTTTTTTCCAAAGGACATATGGTAAAAGCAACAGTCCTAGTTTTACATGAATGAGATTAACTTACCAGTGACAGCGTTACACGGGGTTTTCAAAAATGTAGCTCAAACAGTCCAAAAAAAAGACAAAATGATAGAAATCTGTTTGAGGGCACAGAGAGAGTGCTGGCATGATGGTGACACCATGGTGATAGTGACACGAAGAGATGTTTGAGGCATTTCCAGAAAAGTAAGAGTGAAAAACATTTTCTAAACATTTCATACATGTATCTCTGATTCAAAATGTATACATAAAACTAAGTTAGTAAATACTACAAATTGACATCTATTTCAATTTTATTCCTGAAAAGTTGAGTCCACCTCAGCCACATCTTTTCTGGGAGCTTCCCAGGGGAAAGAAGAGCATGGTCTGTGTTGGGACAGTCCCAGTAGCTGTTACCAGCCCCATCTGACAGAGCACAAAGAAAAAATAATTTGCTAATGTTCACACAGCTAATTTTCAAATTTTTTGGGTTGCAGACCAAAAGGTGGAAGGGATCCATGGCAATGGGAATTGTATAACTCACAGCATCAGCAGCAGGCTGGAAAACCGGGTTCAGCAGACAAGCAGGAACGAGGGCCCCCAAGAGCCAACCATCACCGTGCCCTTCTTGCTACAGCACCAGCCTGACCAGGGTGTGGGTGTTGATGCTGTTGGGTGTTGCCCCAGTGTCACGGCCCCCACTCCACTCTGGACCCGCCACCGGTGGCACGCATTCCAATCCGTTCTCTCTGCCACTCACTGCAGACCCAAAGTCCCAGGCTCGAGTATCCAGTTGGCCAACATCCACTCCTTTGCCTACATCTGAGGGACTTGGGGTTTGAGGGAGCAAGGATCTCACCTTTTAGGCGAATCCTACCGAGATTCGCAGATGTTCTAGGCAACAGAAGGTAGTTCACGCACTGAATGGTCAGAAATGGTCATACTCATTTTCCCTGTAGAAGCAGGCAGTGGCAGGTCTGGGACCTGTGCCCGGGACAACACCAATTTCCACTATTCCTTCTGTGTTGCTTTGGATCTGGGGGTGAGATGAGTGGCAAACCCCAGTCACCAGTGGTGGTGTCCTCACCCCCTCGTGTAGTCACTGGTATCAGATCCACAGTTGCTGGGGCTGCTGATGTCACCCACAAGAATCAGACCCAACAGCATCTTTTGAGTTACTTTCAAGCCAGTCAACAGCAGGCCAAGGACAGTGTGGGTATACGTACAAAAACAAATACTCCAGGTTCCTGCTGTAAAGAGTCTGTAGTCTAATCTCTCAAAACATCAGCTGGGGGCACCTGCTTGGCTCAGCCGGTTGAGTGTCTGGCTGTTGGTTTCTGCTCAGGGCATGACCTCAGGGGTATGGGATTAAGCCCGGAGTCGGGCTGTGCACTCAGCATGGAGTCTTCTTGGACCTCTCCCTCTGCTTCTCCCCCTGTTCATTCTATCTCTAAAATCAATCCATTAATGTAAAAAGAAAAAAAAAAGGTGTGTGTTACTGCTGCCTTTAATGTAAGGTTTTATTATAGAATTCTTGAATTCCTCTTTCTGGTTCCTCATTGTATTTCCAAGTGTATGTTTTAAGGGTGAAGTGCTCTATGATCTTTTCCCAATTTATATTTTGCAGTTATTGTCAGTCTATATCCCTAAATGATGAAGATCATCAATTAAAGGAAGCTTTAGGAACATGAACTTCGGGTTGTCTGACAAGCTACTTCACTGCCTGGTATAGTTCTTTAGGCATTGTAAGTACTCAGGAAATGCTGGAGAATGGTTGGAGGTGGGGCAGGTAGTGGAAGTGATTTGGAGAAATAGGAGAAAGAATGAATTTGATTTAGATATGGAGAGGCCCCCATAGGCAGCCAATATGTCTCCTCCAAAAGAAATGAAATTGAAAAAAAGTTTATAAAGGAAATTTTTCCAGAAACCAAAAAGGACCAGGGAAGGGGCCAGAGCAGTGTGGGATCCCTGACCAGGGCCTCTGAATAGCCAAGAAGGCAGGCAGGCTGGCCTGGTAACCACACAGAAGTCCACTCAGCCCAGGTGGAAAAGAATGAGATGGACAATTAGGTGCATGAGCCAGGCCACTCTAAGGGCCCAGACTGTTGTCCTTACTTGACCAAGGACAACTCTGGGGCATGGGGAGGTCACCCTGCCCAGAGGCAGCTGGGGTTCAACCTTCAGGCACTTGGCCCCAGAGCCTGTGTTCCTCATCAGTAATCTTCCTCTGTACAGTTTCAGGATTTCTCTGATGGAGCTACATCTTAGCAGGGGCCTGAATAAAGGAGTGAGGACATGAGTGGAGTGCACAGCAGGAATGTCAAGTGTAGCAGCCCAGGACCAGCAGGGAGGCAGGGTGGCTGGAGCCAGGGAAACATGAGGCTGAGTAACAGTAAGCTCAGAGAGCCTGGAGGGAGCGGGCCGCTGGTGGAGCCATGCATTCATAATGAAGCCAGAGGGATGCGTTACTAAGTGTGCACAAGTATAGCTGTAAGACATTGTTTAATGTTCGTTGGTTTCATTAAGTAGGTGTGGACACAGATCCCAGAGTGGCCCCATGATCTCTCCCCACTTTGTCGTCCCCTCCTTTGATGGGGGCTGTGACTTTCCTCTAGCTAGTAGAATACTGCAGAGATGCAGGGATTTGGCAGATGTAATTAAGATCCCAAATCAGTAGATTTTGAGTTAATTGGAAGGGAGATGATCCTAGGTAAGCTTGGCTTAATTAGATAAAGGCCCTTTTAAGAAGGACATGGGCTTTTCTGAGACTAGACACTGTCTCCTGCTGGCCTTGCAGAAGCAAAGAGCCATGTTGTGAACAGCCTCTGGGGAGGGCTACGTGGCAGGGGACCTCAGGCAGCCTTTAGGATCTGCGGGCGGCCAACAGCTGGTAAGAAGCTGGGGCCTTCAGTCGTCAGCTGCAAGGAAATGATTCCAGCCAACAGTTGAATGAGCCCGGCAGTGAATTCTTCCCCCTTCACACTTCCAGGTGGGGACAGAGCCTGATGACACATTGGTTGCAGGCTTGTGAGACCCTGGGCAGAGGACCCAGCAAGGCCGTGCCCAGACTCCAGACCAACAGACACTGTGAGATGAGAAATGTGCATTGTTTTAAGTTGCTAAATATGTGGTACTTTTTTGTGTAGCTTAGAAAATGAATACAGTAAGAGATTTCTAACATACACACAAATGTGTGTGTGTGTGTGTGTGTGTGTGTGTGTGT
>LNAC01002014.1:36775-49848 GCA_002007465.1 Ailurus styani
CCCCCCCCTCGTGTTCTCTCTCTCTCAAGTAAAAAAAAAAAAAAAAATCCAGAAAACCCTGAGGATTTAAAATTAATTAAAATAAAAGGTTTTTTTTTTCCAAAGGACATATGGTAAAAGCAACAGTCCTAGTTTTACATGAATGAGATTAACTTACCAGTGACAGCGTTACACGGGGTTTTCAAAAATGTAGCTCAAACAGTCCAAAAAAAAGACAAAATGATAGAAATCTGTTTGAGGGCACAGAGAGAGTGCTGGCATGATGGTGACACCATGGTGATAGTGACACGAAGAGATGTTTGAGGCATTTCCAGAAAAGTAAGAGTGAAAAACATTTTCTAAACATTTCATACATGTATCTCTGATTCAAAATGTATACATAAAACTAAGTTAGTAAATACTACAAATTGACATCTATTTCAATTTTATTCCTGAAAAGTTGAGTCCACCTCAGCCACATCTTTTCTGGGAGCTTCCCAGGGGAAAGAAGAGCATGGTCTGTGTTGGGACAGTCCCAGTAGCTGTTACCAGCCCCATCTGACAGAGCACAAAGAAAAAATAATTTGCTAATGTTCACACAGCTAATTTTCAAATTTTTTGGGTTGCAGACCAAAAGGTGGAAGGGATCCATGGCAATGGGAATTGTATAACTCACAGCATCAGCAGCAGGCTGGAAAACCGGGTTCAGCAGACAAGCAGGAACGAGGGCCCCCAAGAGCCAACCATCACCGTGCCCTTCTTGCTACAGCACCAGCCTGACCAGGGTGTGGGTGTTGATGCTGTTGGGTGTTGCCCCAGTGTCACGGCCCCCACTCCACTCTGGACCCGCCACCGGTGGCACGCATTCCAATCCGTTCTCTCTGCCACTCACTGCAGACCCAAAGTCCCAGGCTCGAGTATCCAGTTGGCCAACATCCACTCCTTTGCCTACATCTGAGGGACTTGGGGTTTGAGGGAGCAAGGATCTCACCTTTTAGGCGAATCCTACCGAGATTCGCAGATGTTCTAGGCAACAGAAGGTAGTTCACGCACTGAATGGTCAGAAATGGTCATACTCATTTTCCCTGTAGAAGCAGGCAGTGGCAGGTCTGGGACCTGTGCCCGGGACAACACCAATTTCCACTATTCCTTCTGTGTTGCTTTGGATCTGGGGGTGAGATGAGTGGCAAACCCCAGTCACCAGTGGTGGTGTCCTCACCCCCTCGTGTAGTCACTGGTATCAGATCCACAGTTGCTGGGGCTGCTGATGTCACCCACAAGAATCAGACCCAACAGCATCTTTTGAGTTACTTTCAAGCCAGTCAACAGCAGGCCAAGGACAGTGTGGGTATACGTACAAAAACAAATACTCCAGGTTCCTGCTGTAAAGAGTCTGTAGTCTAATCTCTCAAAACATCAGCTGGGGGCACCTGCTTGGCTCAGCCGGTTGAGTGTCTGGCTGTTGGTTTCTGCTCAGGGCATGACCTCAGGGGTATGGGATTAAGCCCGGAGTCGGGCTGTGCACTCAGCATGGAGTCTTCTTGGACCTCTCCCTCTGCTTCTCCCCCTGTTCATTCTATCTCTAAAATCAATCCATTAATGTAAAAAGAAAAAAAAAAGGTGTGTGTTACTGCTGCCTTTAATGTAAGGTTTTATTATAGAATTCTTGAATTCCTCTTTCTGGTTCCTCATTGTATTTCCAAGTGTATGTTTTAAGGGTGAAGTGCTCTATGATCTTTTCCCAATTTATATTTTGCAGTTATTGTCAGTCTATATCCCTAAATGATGAAGATCATCAATTAAAGGAAGCTTTAGGAACATGAACTTCGGGTTGTCTGACAAGCTACTTCACTGCCTGGTATAGTTCTTTAGGCATTGTAAGTACTCAGGAAATGCTGGAGAATGGTTGGAGGTGGGGCAGGTAGTGGAAGTGATTTGGAGAAATAGGAGAAAGAATGAATTTGATTTAGATATGGAGAGGCCCCCATAGGCAGCCAATATGTCTCCTCCAAAAGAAATGAAATTGAAAAAAAGTTTATAAAGGAAATTTTTCCAGAAACCAAAAAGGACCAGGGAAGGGGCCAGAGCAGTGTGGGATCCCTGACCAGGGCCTCTGAATAGCCAAGAAGGCAGGCAGGCTGGCCTGGTAACCACACAGAAGTCCACTCAGCCCAGGTGGAAAAGAATGAGATGGACAATTAGGTGCATGAGCCAGGCCACTCTAAGGGCCCAGACTGTTGTCCTTACTTGACCAAGGACAACTCTGGGGCATGGGGAGGTCACCCTGCCCAGAGGCAGCTGGGGTTCAACCTTCAGGCACTTGGCCCCAGAGCCTGTGTTCCTCATCAGTAATCTTCCTCTGTACAGTTTCAGGATTTCTCTGATGGAGCTACATCTTAGCAGGGGCCTGAATAAAGGAGTGAGGACATGAGTGGAGTGCACAGCAGGAATGTCAAGTGTAGCAGCCCAGGACCAGCAGGGAGGCAGGGTGGCTGGAGCCAGGGAAACATGAGGCTGAGTAACAGTAAGCTCAGAGAGCCTGGAGGGAGCGGGCCGCTGGTGGAGCCATGCATTCATAATGAAGCCAGAGGGATGCGTTACTAAGTGTGCACAAGTATAGCTGTAAGACATTGTTTAATGTTCGTTGGTTTCATTAAGTAGGTGTGGACACAGATCCCAGAGTGGCCCCATGATCTCTCCCCACTTTGTCGTCCCCTCCTTTGATGGGGGCTGTGACTTTCCTCTAGCTAGTAGAATACTGCAGAGATGCAGGGATTTGGCAGATGTAATTAAGATCCCAAATCAGTAGATTTTGAGTTAATTGGAAGGGAGATGATCCTAGGTAAGCTTGGCTTAATTAGATAAAGGCCCTTTTAAGAAGGACATGGGCTTTTCTGAGACTAGACACTGTCTCCTGCTGGCCTTGCAGAAGCAAAGAGCCATGTTGTGAACAGCCTCTGGGGAGGGCTACGTGGCAGGGGACCTCAGGCAGCCTTTAGGATCTGCGGGCGGCCAACAGCTGGTAAGAAGCTGGGGCCTTCAGTCGTCAGCTGCAAGGAAATGATTCCAGCCAACAGTTGAATGAGCCCGGCAGTGAATTCTTCCCCCTTCACACTTCCAGGTGGGGACAGAGCCTGATGACACATTGGTTGCAGGCTTGTGAGACCCTGGGCAGAGGACCCAGCAAGGCCGTGCCCAGACTCCAGACCAACAGACACTGTGAGATGAGAAATGTGCATTGTTTTAAGTTGCTAAATATGTGGTACTTTTTTGTGTAGCTTAGAAAATGAATACAGTAAGAGATTTCTAACATACACACAAATGTGTGTGTGTGTGTGTGTGTGTGTGTGTGTGTTGATTTCCCCCTGATGATAAATCAGTGCTTTGTACTGGTTTTTGTCAGTGTAAGTAGAAACAGCTAAATGCAAGGGACCAAGGAACAAAGCCAGTGGCCCCAGAAAAAGCAGGAACGGTCAGTGTTAGTGATTATTCATGAGAATGGGCAGGTGCCTGCCCCAGTGCTCACACACAAAAGCCAGGTAATGAGTGGGCTTCACAGTGTGTTCCCAGGTAGGTAATATATCACCCAAGTGTCCTTAAAAGAAGACATGAAGATTCAAGCCTTCATTTCTGGGTGATAAAATTTCTAGAGGCTTTGCTAATTTTAATACAATGCTAATAAGGCAGGGTGCCTGAGTGGCTGAGCCGATCTTTGGCTCAGATCATGATCCCAGGACCGATCCCCATGTTGGGCTCCCTGCTCAGCGGGGAGCCTGCTTCTCCCTCTTCCTCTGCCGCCCCCCGGCTTGTGCGCTCTTGCTCTCACTCTCTCAAATAAATAAATCTTAAAAAAAAAAAAACTTAAAAAAACAATGCTAATAAGGCAAACAAATTTTTAATAATGCTAACAGATGAAGTCACTATTTTGTAATGACAGGACTAGGTTAATCAATCATAAAAACCCAGAGATGAGGGTGCCTGGGTGGCTCAGTGGGTTAAAGCTGCTGCCTTCGGCTCAGGTCATGATCCCAGGGTCCTGGGATCGAGGCCCACTTCGGGCTCTCTGCTCAGCAGGGAGCCTGCTTCCCCCTCTCTCCGTTCTCTCCGCCTGCCTCTCTGCCTACTTGTAATCTCTTTCTCTGTGTCAAATGAATAAATAAAATCTTTAAAACAAACAAACAAAAAAAACCAGAGATGGGTTTTGGAATACCACCCAGCAAGACTTTAAAAATGCATCATTTTAGGGGTGCCTGGGTGGCTCAGTCGGTAGAGCATGCGACTCTTTTAGAGAGAAAGTGCATGTGCGTGCAGGGTGGGAGGCAACTAGGGGGTAAGGGGGATAGGAGGTAGGTCAAGAGCGGCAGAAAGGGAGATAATCCCAAGCAGACTCAGAGCTCAGAGCCTGAAATGGAGCTCGATCCCATAACCCTGAGATCATAACCTGAGCTGAAATCAAGAGTCAGATGCTTAACTGACTGCCACCCAGGCGCCCCAAGCATGTGACTCTTCATCTCAGGGTTGTTAAGTTTGAGCCCCACATTGGGTGTAGAGATTACTTAAAAATAAAATCTTAAAAAAAAATCATAATTTTAGGGGAGACATAAGGTTGCAAAGACCTAAAACCTGTGTGAAGGATGTGGGTTTTCCAGATCTGATCAATGCAGGAAATATTTCTGAAAAGCAACTTCAGGCTGATGGCCTAGATCTAGGCTTTGCCAAGAATCCATCTGTAACCAAAATGCCTTAATTCAGCTGCTTAGAGATGGTATTCTTTTTGCTTGGGCCTTTAACCCTGGAAAAATACCAAAATAATTATAGCCTTAATCCTAGAATGATAGGTTTTTAAAAAGTAAGGGAAATCATGAAGATGATGTTGATATTTAGCCTGAGAAATTAGGCCATGCCTTCTGTGCTGTCTGTGGTGTTTGCAATAATTAACCATGCCATATTTATAACTACAGGTTAAGTTGTCGAAGAGAATTACTTTAGTTGGGTTTTAGATGTAAAAAGAAAGATTTGTAAATTTGGTTCATAAGAGCTTACACTGAACATTAAAAAAGTACAGGGAGTGTGGGTGTCCTCTTCGTGCCTGATGCTCCGGGACAGTTAGGAGCCTAGTCAACTCGGGAAAAATCTGGGTTCCAGAATCTCAGTGTGGGACCTGGCCCTCCAACAAACAGGGACATCTCTTCTATTGTAGTAAGAGGACAGAGGGCCTGGGCATCTCCATGGAGGTGCAAAGATCTTCAAGTGAAAAGAAAAAGCAACTTGTACAACAAAACATTGAGTGTCCACAAGGGGGAAAGTCACATATGCATGGAACTCCTGGGAAAGGATGACGAGATCTGCTCCAAACCGTTTACCGTGATATGTGTGGGGGCAGAGGGGCTGTCCTTCTTTACCTGATATCAGTGTTTGATGTGCAGATTCCTGTACAAGGTTCCGGGCAGCACCCTGTGCTTGGAGACAGAGACCACACACCACTGCCTGACATTCAGTGTCGCACGCGTGCACACACACACACACACAGTCACTCACACACTCACCTCTCAAAAAAATCCGGTGGGGTTGCTACAGTTCTTACCCCATTTGACTGAGCCCTAGGTGGGCTCCAAGTCAGTAGGTCAAAGAAATGGAGGCCTGGAATCTGGACGGCTTGATACCCTGGAGCCAGTGTGCTTACTCAGAAAACCTCAGGGCAGGCCGCCCTACCTCACTGACTCCGCCTGGGGAGCAGGACCACTCAACTCAGGTTCCAAGAAAACGTGCAAGTGAGTGATGTGGGAACCCCGAGGAGGAAGGACGGACTAAGCTGTGTAGAGTGTGCTGCTCACGGTGCTGTACCTCTTGGACGATACACCGAAGCGCTGGGGTTTTGTGCTGCAGGCACTGGGGAACCGTTCCTGGGTTTAAGCAAGGAGCGCTGTTTGGCGAGGCTGAGTGCAGTGGCTCTGAAAGGTGATTCTCCCCAGGCTTGGTGGGAGGGGTGCCTGGAGGGACTAGAGGCTGGGACCCCCTCGGGAGGCCTGGAGGTGACAAAGGCCAGAACCAGTAGCCATGAGATGGGCAAGAATGTTGTGTCACTTCTAAAAGAAGGACATCACAATTACATCTCAGTAAGGCTGTTTGGGGGGCTTCCTAAAAAGGACACACCGTATAGGTCTTGGTTCCAATGTGTAGGCATATGGGTAGAGGATGTGTTTTCACTGCGGGGGGTGGGGGTGGGGCTTCTCTGAAACAAAAGAGGACTAAGGGTTGCATTATGGATAGCACCACAGACCACAGATTATTCTCTGCTAGCTGGTTTTGTTCACTGTAATGATGTGAACTTCAGATAAGAGCTCAGGTTTGAAAACGGATTCCTCAGGCAGTGTGGCATGCAGTGTGCAGTGAGGAGCCCATCCACTTTTCACACCATTCCAGCCTTTGGCCTGCAGCAGTCAGGCAGAAGTGCTGGTGTCCAGTGAACACAGGACCCACCATGGACAGAGTGGGCCCTGCGGGGCCTTTCCCAGCAGCCCTTGCTTTTCTGGATCCTGACACCAGCTTTACGCACAGCTCCTGGGTACCCCCTTTCTCCTGGCAGAGGTGTAGAGTATGTTCCTCTTTTTTTTAGGTCTACATTGGAACCCTAGAAGGAACTCAACTGAGGAAGGTCAGGGAAACGACCCACAGAAGTGAATGAATGATGGTTTAGAAGAGTGGTTCCTGGAATTGAGGGGGCTGTGTTTGCCTCATGGCTCAGGGTACAATCCCCCTGCTGCACCTGTCCCTACTGACAGTTTCCAGGGACACAGGACAAAACCAGACACTGGGCCTTTATCTTGGGTGCAAGTCACATTTTGTCCTTACCTGACTATCCCTACAGTTCTTACCTCTGTTAAGTCATGGATTTGATCAAGGATGCCCTTGGCGATGATCTAAAACGGGCTTGTCTTAACTGCCAGAGGCAAAGTCCCAGGGGTGGTACCTCCAGCCTCTTCCTACTGGTGGGACTCCGTGCTCGGAACCTGAGAATCTTGTAACAGGGAAGGATTGTGAGGCTGTATTCTGTCCCCTACCTGGTTCCTCCTGGGCCTCCCTGCCTCGCGATGGCTCCTCCCCTGGAGCCTTCTCCTCCATCACTCCTTCATGTCAGCCACTGCCTGCCTTCTGCTGGAGCATAAGGAGGCTGTTCCCAGCCCCGTCCTCAGTCTCCCTCCCCACGCCCAGGGGCAGCCCCCTGAAGCTAGCCATGACAACGGTGCAAGCAGCAGGTAGGGGCCACTGGACAGGGCATGCTGGGCTGGCCAGGGGAGACGGGCTGAGGATGGGGAGGGGCCTTGCAGCAGAGGTGGTCTCTCTTCTAGGGGACCTCAGGCCGCTCAGCCCTCCAAGTCGGCTGGTTTCACAGAGCTCCTTCATGAAACCATGAAACCATGTCAAAGCCTCAGCCTCTTCTGTTTCACTCTGCGGCTTGCAGAAGAACCAAGTTCTGGGTGTCACTGGCCAAACAGAATAAAGGCTGAAAGAAGGAAGGTCCAAACCCTTGGAGTCCCTGCAAGGGGCTGTAACAATCACCAGCTGGGGCAGCTCACAGAGGTCCCTCACAGCCCTAAGGAGGTGACCTCTCATCTCAGCTTGGGCGTGGTCGTTTGCTTTCCCCCAACTAACGAAGAGCCCCAGTTGTCACTGAATTCAGTGTTCTGGTAAATGGTAACAAGCTCACCTTAGTTCCTCTTTACTGTCATAAATTAAACAATGGTGACAGATTTCAAAGGGAAATACCTTATGCAAATCTGAGTAACTTCCATTGACCTCTGGAAGAGGGTGGAAAAGTTTTGGGGTACATTTTTCCCCCCTGAATGATACTCAGTAATCATAAAAACCACTGAGTAAGGTCCCAAAGGGCATCAGTTACCTTCATGGGCATCTTCCCTACACTCTGGGCACTCTTGGCTCTTTAAAACCAGGAATGGATTTCTCGAATGATCCAGACCTACTTCTAGCCTGAAGGGGGATGCACTTCATGGTCTATTGGCTAGAGCTCAGTTCTGGAGGCAGGAGGATCTTAAACCTAGTAAGGTTTAAATCCTTAGCAGCCACATGATCTTGGGCAAGGTCAGCGGTTCTTGAGCACCTACTATCCTGGGGAAACAGGGAGAAGACACTACCCCAACCCACAATGGGCCTCACTTAATGGAGAGAGAGGTGCTTTCCTTATATGTAGATTGGGGGTAATCTGACTATCCTGGCCCTGATCTGAATCCCCACACAGTACCCAACACATAACAGAGTGACAAAGGTTGAGTTTCTCCCAGTAAGTTCCATTCAGAAATGGTGATACTGTCGTGAAAGGAGAAGGTAGAAATGCCCCCACGGAGGAGACATTATTAGAGTTTTGAGAGGATGCTTGAAGTCTTGGTATTAAGAAAGCCTGGTTTACAAAGGTTAAGTGAACAGCTCAGATGAGAGCTGTTCTCAGTTTGTAGAAATCTGGACGGCAACCAGCTGTTGTTCCAACCTCAGCCCATTTCCTCTGTGTGCCGTCCTCAACATCCAAATTTGGCACAGTTTTTTTGGACTCCCCCCACCCCCAATCAAGAAGTCTTGGAAAAGCACCCTGTTCTTAACTGCATATGGCAAAGATAAAAGGTGTTAAATTAATTTTGCACGTGGTTGCCACAAATGTGTTTAACTTCCTTGTTTTTGCCTATTATTAGTCCAGATACATCGGTTACATCCATTAATACAGAGCTGCTTTTCAGGGGTTTTGAGTACAGCTACTTGGAAACTTAGCTAGAAATTTGCTATCCATAATTTGCTCTTTGTTCTTGTGAGAATTGCTGGAAAACGGTGACTTAGACATTTTTTATGTTTCATGGTATGAGTGTGTTCTGCTGGGTAGACCTACGGAGGGAGGACCAACCACCTCTCAGAGAATGAAGGGTGTAGTATGGATTTAAATGTAGTAATAGATATTATTTGTGATGAGATTTACCATGTGGCCCAGCATGAAATTGTCACCTGTGTTGCATAGAAATGTGTGTGCTTAATTCATAAAATATTTAGAAATATTTGCCTAGTAGAATTGTAAGGCTTACCACAAAACTTAGTGTTTATCTAAGATAAACATTTAGCAAATATTTGGTGAGTGCCTTCTCTGAGCCAGGCACTTGTAATTGGTTACAAGTGGATTTTGAAATTGCTGCTGCTCCTGCTACTTTTTCTTTCTTTCTCCCCCCCCCCTTTTTTTTGCCACAGTCTCAACCATGTGAGATGCTAGTTTCCTGAATGTGCAAGACACTCACATGATGGGTAATCAGCAGCCTACAAAAAAGTGCATGATTCTTGTTTTGGTTTCCTCTGGCTACATGTGAGGAGAGTCCTTGGTGACTGTCAAGGTCTGGAGGACAGTGGCACCTCCCAGGCAGGGGCCAGCACATGCACTGCCTGACCAGGTCCCCTGCAGAGTGCTCCCAAGACCTGAACACACAGCAGTTAAAATCGTATTTACTTACTTTTATGGATGTGGCAATACTAAAAAAAAAAAAAATTCAGTGTACGCATGATATGAACATGCAGAATTTCTGCTCTCTGAAAAATGTGCACAGAGGAAGAAGATATGTTCTAAGTCTTCTTCAATCGGAGTGTATTTCTGTTAAAAATCAGCGGTGGCTGGCTTTTTTTGTGCACTTGGCGTGGAAACAGTGTGTAGGGATCGCTAGTGGCAGGAGTGCCGATGTGGGATCTGAAGATCCACGTTTCCTGGCTGAGAGACCTTAGAAAAGTTACAGGACCTCTCTGAGTCAAGCAGTTGGGGGTGGTCAACTCTACTTCATGGGATGGCCCCGAGGATGAACTGAGGTGTTTATAACCTCCACTGAGTAAATTTAAAGATCACATTGACTTTATTCAGTGACTTGTGAAGGGGACAGCATCCCATCCTGCAGATAGAAAGGGGCTCCAGAGAGCTGCACAAAATGGGAGATTTTTGTAGGCAGAAGGGGACAGGGCAAGGAGAGAGCATGTCAACTCCTCTTGGGATAGAAGGGTTCTGTCAGGTGGATCACCTCACTAGTGCTGGCCAGGAGATTCCAGATTGGTTTAAAACTGCACTCCTGGGAAGGGTTGATACTGCAGTGTGGCTGGGTATGAAGTCTTGGTTTGCTTAGTCTCTTTTTTTCTAACATAGGTGAGACTACTTCTGGTCCCACTCTGAAGTAGCATCACTGACCTCAACCAGGTCTTACGGTGCCATGAGGTCAGATCCTGACTCTCTAAGCCTGGCCAAGTGCCCATTCTCCTCCGTGACTTTCCTACTTCCTCTTCTTTCCTGGAACCCGAGCTCCCCTCCCCTATCCTCAGTCTCACTGCTGACCTTGCTTCCTGTGTCATACCGAAAACAGAAGCAGTCAGAAGACTGAACCCCCGCCCCACCGTGGTCCATCTGCACGGGCACCCACATGCTCCACCTTCTCCCGTTTCTGTGGGTGACCCTGGGATCCCAGCACGGCTCCTCCTTCCCTCTTTCTCCCACATCCTCCCTCTTCCTATGCAGATTGTTCCCATCAGGTTATACCTTCCTTCCCCTCAGAACACAAACAGAAGCTGGTCCTTCTGGTCTCACGGCTAACTCTGACCTCCCTCCAGGCTCTGCTCACCCTCTCTATGCGCCCACTCCAAATACTGATGCAGGATCACACACTACTGCACCGCCTTGGCCACCTCACCCCCCTGCCCTTGACCCTGCTCATTTCCCCCCTGTAGCACTCTGCACTTTCTATGACTGCCTCTACCCCATTAGAGTGTAGCTCCACGAGGTAGGATGTTGCCAGTTTTGTTGCATCCTGGGCAGGGTATGTGCTCTCTACATACTTGTTGAGTGGGTGACCGGCTGTCAGCTACTCAGATCGTCTGAGATCTTTATCATAAGGCTAATGCTTCATAGTTTTCTTCTTGCACAGCCTTCCTTTGGTTAGGTGTTTCTTCGGGATATGCATGCACAGAGTCAGCCTGTCTGAGCCTGGCCTCCCCACGTGTCCCCTCCAGACAGCTTCTGGTTGAGGTCCATGTTCTGGCAACACTGTCACCTGAGCCAGAAACCTGAGCATCATGAGTATTTCACATCCGTCCAGGAGGTGACTGAGTCTCAAAGGGCTCTTGACTTCTCTTACCCCTCTCCTTTCTTCTCCATCTCCAGCTGTCGCTCCCTCCCTGGTCCCCTGCCTCTGAACTACCCTCTACAGTGCTGCCAGAGCCATTTTTTCCTAATGTGCAAATCTGATGCTGCTCCTCCCCTGTTTAAATTCTGGCGGTTCTGTTATAAGCTTTTACGGGATGCTAGCCCACCTCCAACATCTGGGCCCCACCTCCTCTGGCCAGGCCCACGCTTGCTTGCTGGAGACCCTTTCAGGGTTCGGATCACACCAAGTGACTCAGCCGTGGCAGACAGTGGGCTGCTCTTGGGGATAGGAGTTCATGCTACCCGGAATGCTGGTCCTCTGGTCCCTCGGGCCAAGTCACCACTGGTATTCTAAATGGGACTTCTGCCCTGGTCCTCTTAGGGGGTACCCAGGGTTCATGGGCACCTCTAACCCTCTCACTGCACAAGCCTCGCTGCACTGCCATTGTGAACTTACTGTCTGACTCCCAGATGGCTTCTTTTATGTGTCCCCGGCCTGTAGTTTTTGTCCCCCCCCCCCAGGCCTTTCAAGGCAGAACCCAAAATAACAGGTCACACTCAGCTTGCTCCTGAATGAAGGGGCAGGACCTATTTTGTGTCTGTGAGCAATGTCCACCAGCTTGATGTTGGGAAATCCCAAGCCACACCCTCTCATTTGTGAATATGGATTTCCAAGGTAGGGGACACTGCTGGGGTGTGTGTGGCGGGGGAGGGGGGGACCAATTATTGGAGGAGAAGGGAGCCAGAGGCCAAGGATTTTGTGGAGTTTGAGTTAGTAAACAAAGACATATGACGAAGGGAAAATTAATCAGGAAATTGAAAGGGCATCAGCCAACTTTAGTCCAAAAGGAAAGGACCTCACTGAACTACCTCATGACCAGTTGCAAGGCGGGGCCCAAACGGGTGTCCACAGATGCCCGGGTGTCAGCAGGCTTGACCCAAGCCCACTTTTCACTGGTTGGTGAGGTTGGGGGATGCACCCCTGTCCTTCCTTGGTGGGGCTCTCACACTGTGGGGCCATCTCTCTCCTAGGCCAGGGCCTTGCTGGCCACAAAGTCTTTGGCCATTCTTGTCCAGTCTCTATTCTTGACCTGGCTCTCCCCTAATGCTAGTCAGTCCCACCCCTCATTACTCCCCCACAGGATGCTGGCATGATGATGACCGGTACAGGAGATGGGCTTTGAGGAGCTAAACTTTGTGACACAGGGATAAGATGGTCTCTGAGGAAAAGTTAAAAATACGGTGGGGTCTGAGTTGTCCTTTGTCATCGTGCTGGATCACACTCTGCAGGTCACATGAAAGGAGATGGGAAACACCAAAGGCTACAGAAGGCCCTGGAAAGACCTAGAGGAGCTACAAATGTAAGGGGCTTTAAGCTTGCAGATCTTTCTTTTCCAAGCGTTTTTAAACCATTAAGCATTAGTGGGCGGCAATGAGACTGCTTCAGTGAGGGAACCCGACCTAGTGGTTGGTCTTTGCGTCAAGTTTAGGCCACTCCCCTTGTCTGAGCCTCGGTCCCCCGGCTGCAAACTAGGACTAATAAGTACCTCCCGGGTTTTTGTGACGATTAGCAAAACCGACGAACGACGGAGGGACGGTGCTTGTCACGTAGTAGGTGCTCAATATTTAGGGTTATGTCCCCAAGCGGGCAATTGCTATCAGCGGCTACAACTCCTAGAAATTACCTAATTTATCAAGAAGAAAACCGAGGGAATGAACATCAGCTGGGCGTAAGCAGGCAAGGCTGAGGAAAAAGCACGCCCTGCTTTTTTCTGCAGGACTCTGCGCTTCCACTGACCCGGGCCGCCGCCCTATTCGGGGTCCCGGGTCGCTCGGAACGCGGAGCCTCCAGCCCTTTTGCCCCGGAGCGGTGACAACCAGGAGACAGCTGGGGGACTCGCCCCTTCTGGACTCCTTCTGGCCGCTCCGG